>JARQOC010000003.1:577590735-577649945 GCA_033576535.1 Allobates femoralis
CGGGACTCGCGAATACAGAATCTGATATGTTCCGACAAAGCGTCCGAGACAGCCTAGCGTGTTAGGTCAGAAAACTTGTGAAGATGGACAAGCATGTTAGCCAATCATATTCAGTAATGCCACAGCCATGTTGGTTGTGGCAGGACTATGATTGGCTTCTGTCCATCGTGATGCCTATGTCATGTATGAGAGGCGAGGCTGTATATAAGCCTTGCCACCGCCATTATCTCCACATTCCTGTGACGATCTGAGCTAGTGCAGGGTGACGTAAATGCTGGAGCAGATCATAGGGAGTGTCAGTCAGTGTAGGGAAACTTAAAAATTCCTTATATTTAACTCAAACAGCTCTTCTGAGAGCTACCAGGAGGACAGAGGACTGTAGGCAGGCAGGCAGGCAGGCAGGGAGGAGCAGCCTTACCAGTGCACACAGGACCGACCTCATAGCTTAGCTTACTCACACAGCTTTCCTAATAGCTGAAGTCAGAGGCTTAGCTGAGGTACTATTTCCTATTTTTTTGCACCTGATAGATTTTGGGTCATAATAACCCCTTCAGTTTTCTTTTCTCTGTGGCAGACCAGTGCGTTGCTGCTCTCCTAGCTGAAAATAGCATGTACGCCACCTACTTGTGCGACTATTTGTGCGTACTTAATAATTTTTGAAGGGACTAGTGTGCTGCTACACAGACACGGACACCTTTCTTACTTAAGGTGCAGTTTTAAAATATAACCTTTAATAAATATTTGTTAAAATAACAAAAAAGTGTTCTCCCACACCTAGTGTCTATAAAACACACATTATAGACAGGGATGGGACAATAGCCATATTAAACCCTGTCTCTTGTTCTCTTGTTATCATATAATTTGGATAAAAACCACAGATACGGACACAGCAGCAAAAAACTGTTGCGAGTGGGGTTTCCAAAACGGCAATGCGAGCGCTTTCCGAGACATCTGCGATTTGTAAATCGCACATTACTCGCTATTACTCGCTTCCCCATTCATTAACATTGGACTCGCTAGGCTCGCAATGAGTAGCGAGTCCCGGGTTCGGACTTGCTAGAGTCAAGCGATTCCGAGTAATTTAGGACTCGCCCATCACTAAGAGAGACATCTATCATTGAGCTGGATGATGCCACATATCTTTTCTTGGGAAATCTTCTTGATGGCAGCTCCTCAGTTCAAAACGTTGACCTTTCACTTAGAAATCAACCTAATAACACTAATGGCCACTTTACACGTGGCTACATTTCTAGCTTATCCACAGGTAACTTACTGGCTGCAGTGAAATCATGGAGACATGGTTCTATCTTGTTGCTGTGTACAAATGGAATAATCTCTCCATGATTTCACTGCAGCCAGTAAGTTACCTGTGAAATAGCTAGAAATGTAGCCGCGTGTAAAGTGGCCATTAGCTATTAAGGAAAATGAGAACTGGTTGTATTTGTAATAAACAGCAAGAAAAATATCTTTCAGAAACCAGGAACAAAACAGTGACAATGCAGTGATAGGACAAGAATCTTCATAACAAATCATATGCTAGATATTTGCAAGTTAAATTTATGTATGAGATGGCCAAGATGATTGTTTAGAAAATGAAAGAGGTCTCACATTGAAAACTGCAGAAAATGGTGAGATCACCTAACTAAAGACAGAGAAAAGGTGTTGTGAAGGTAAATAAGCAAACACAGAGCAAGAAAACAACCAGTCTCTGACAAGCAGACAAAATCCATTAGTTGCAGTGCTGGAACTCCTCAACTGTAATCCATCTAGAAATGTAGCCAGCAAAGAAGACTGGAGCAAGGTAAATATAAATGGCCCCACCCAAGCTGTGATAGGACAGAGACAAAATAGGAAAGCAAGAAACATCTGGCTAGCAGCAAAATAAAGATATGAGAAGATAAGAAAATCATCAGCAGTTGGAAAGAGACTGACCAGGCTATAGTTCAGCAGGGAAGGAAACCGGCCATGCAACAATAGGTTTGACAGATACAGAATGTTATGTTTAGTATTACATACCTATTTCTTCATTTTGCTGTGATAACAAATGGTATGTATCAGGCACATGCCTAATATACAAAGTTTGACTTTATGAGTTATAATGATGACTGGCTGCAAGTTCTTTTAATACATGTTTAGATATAATCCGTGAGCTATGATAAATACTGGTAAGAAACCACCATGTTAAAAGTAATAAATTCACTAGAATCAATTCATGAACACCAGAATTCCAGGTATAAATAGTTCAACCCAGAAAACAATCGAAGTGGATATAAAGAATATCAAAATGTATATTTTATTGAAAAAAATAGATAAAAAACATAAAAAATACATTATTTAAAATCATAGGTGCAGTGCCTGAAGAGATAATACAAAGAATCTTACATCTGACTAGAGATGTCTTCGAGGGGCTGAACGAATATTGCCAAATTCGGACTGGATTTGAAATTGGCGAACATGTTCGAGCAAAGTTTGCTCATCACTAATGACAAGTGGTGCCATCACTAACATTACTGCAGTTCAGACTCAAGGAGTCACACAGGGGCTATCCCGCAAGTTTGAACTGTACTGCACTTCCCGACGGCACAACTCCACACGAGGTAATAGAAGCATTTCACATCATACATTCAACACCACAGATATGCTGCAAAAACTAACTAAATAATTACCTCCCAAATGTGAAGCACTTTATCTGCAACTCCTTATTCAAGAGCCTTTTGATAAAGGACATTCTTCATCTTTTCCTATGGTGCAAAGACAAACAGATTTTTGGTATTTCCAACTCTTGAGCAGATCACATAAAGTTGACCATGAGAAAAACATGGAGGTTGCAAATCAATTCCTTTTACTTTCAAGGACTGTCCTTGAGCCTTGTTAATGGACATTGCAAATGACAGTTGAACTGGAAACTGGAGGTATTTAAAAGGCAAATCAGATGAAATATGTGGAATTGTTGGAATGAAAACGTCGACTCCTTTGTCACATTCTGTCAAAATGTTTTTTTCATTACCATGTGAAAACAGGTTCTTAATCAAGAATCCTTTTCCATTACACAGCTTTGGGGGATCTAAATTTCTCAACAGCAGAATAGGTGCTCTAGGTTTTAGAAAGAGGTTATAGGAAGGAAGTCCTTGAGCTTCCAAGGAGTTGAGAAACTTGGTTGGATAGAATAATACTTGAGCAGGGTCTGTCACTGTATTCTCTGACTTGTAGGTCCTGCACACACCTGTAAGGAGACTTAAAATTTGAAGATTGATCTTGCTGATGCTTTCATTTTTCAGAGATAGGCGTTATATGTGGTCTCCTGCTGTATACGTGGCTGTGTGTAAGTTCCTTCAGCATTCTAGGGGCTATGTGTGTGGGCTCCTGGTTTAAAGCGACAGTGTCACCAGGTTTTTGCCATCCCATCTGACAGCAGCATAATGTAGAGATAGAGACCCTGATTCCAGCGATGTGTCACTTACTGAGCTGCTTGCTGTCACTTTGATAAAATTGCTGTTTTCTCTGCTTCAGATTTAGCAGTAAATGACTATGCTGGACTATTTGATTAGTCCTACAATGTTAATCTCCAACTAATTGAACAGTGATTTTATGAAAACCACACTGAGCAGCCCAGTAAGAGACACCACATCGCTGGAATCAGGATCTCTGTCTCTACATTATGCTCCTGTCAGATAAGATGGCAAAAACCTGGTGACAGTGTCCCTTTAATACAAGGGGCTTTTTTGTTTGTTTTGCTATAAAAAAAAACTATTTTTTATGACCTGCATAACATTTATTATGTGTTTTAAACACTTTTTGAGTGGTCTTACAAGGGACCATGTCCATTCTGGAAATGGGTGTGGCTTATCAAAACGAAGCATGGTCACACTGTATGCAAGAAAATGTGTTTGAATTGGCACGAAGTAAGCCAGCTAATAGGAAGCGTCAATTTAGACTAAATACTCTCGAAATTAGACAAATTTGAGAAACAGCATATTTCCTTTTGATAAATTTGGTGCATTTTAAGACTGTTTAGTTAAAATTCACACTATCAAAGAAATTGACAGTTGAGATGAGCAAATCAAATTCCAGGCCCAGTGCTTAGATTAGTAATCCACGGTTTCAATCTGCCTCTTACCTGACAGCATTGTTGTAGCACACACAATGCTCTAGGTCAGCTAATCCAAAGAGGAGCCATACTTGATGGCAGGTAGGAGGCAGTTGTGAGGGCTCACATCCAGGAGAATACTGACATGGCCACTGGACCAATGTCTTATGAAGTTGTGAGCTCATCTCTAGACAGTATTAATCATTTGCCTCATTGTTCTAGTTTCCCTATTCTCTTCCTAAAACCAAGAAACAAGCAGTATGGGATTTGCTCAAAAGAGAATTCGAGTGTATCTCCTGAAGTAGAGACTTCTACAGTGTATCTATACATACACTATTGCTAATATATATACAACAAAGTATTGACATTTTCCTGACTCCTCCTGCAATTATTCATTAGAGATGGAGTTTGTAAATGGTTTGCATTAAATGGGTGAGCTTTAATGTTTCGTGTGTGCACCAACATTCACATTATGCTGTGTAGGTCAGTACTTTACTAATCTTATAATTTCACAATGGCTAGGGTCACATCTGCGTTTTGTTTTATAAATCCTGATCCGGTTTGGAGCTTTCAAAAAGCTCCAAACCGGACCAGGAAACGCTCCTGATAGAAGCCTATGCAAAACACCGGATGGCTTCACAAGCCATCCGGTGGCCGGATCCGGCACTGCTGCCTGCGTTTTAAATCATGCAGGCAGCAGTTTTCGCAGCGTTTCTGGGACCGCACTGCGGTAACCGGATGGCTCAGGATGTGTAATCCTGAGCCATCCGGTAACTGCATAGTTTGCGGATCCCGGCTATTGCCGGGATCAGCAAACTGTCCTCTGCCTATTCAACAGTTAAATTTAGTAAGTAAAGTACTGTTTGAGGTCTGTAGGGGGGGCTAAGACCCCCCTACAGACCAGCCGCCCACTCCGGTGGGCTTCTACTACAATTTCCTATGGCATGGGGCTCGGATGAGCCCCGTGCATGTCTCCAAACCTCCCGCCCCCCCGTATCACTATACAGGGGTGCCTGCACCCCTCTTGTATAGCGATTCCTGCATGTGGCCCTAAAGTTAGAATACAGAACACATGTAAGCTCATACTTACATGTCATCGTCGGCAGTGTAGTGTGAAATCCCTGGGCGGGGCTGTTTGCTGCAGCCTCCGCCCCCTCATTCCTTATGGCCGCCCCCTCTGTGCCTCATCCAGTGATGTGAGGGCGGCCACGTCATGAAAGGGGCGGGGCTAAATATGTGCCGCGGTTAGCCCCGCCCCTTTCATGACGTGCCGCCCTCACATCACTGGATGAGGCACAGAGGGGGCGGCCATAAGGAATGAGGGGGCGGAGGCTGCAGCAAACAGCCCCGCCCAGGGATTTCACACTACACTGCCGACGATGACATGTAAGTATGAGCTTACATGTGTTCTGTATTCTAACTTTAGGGCCACATGCAGGAATCGCTATACAAGAGGGGTGCAGGCACCCCTGTATAGTGATACGGGGGGGCGGGAGGTTTGGAGACATGCACGGGGCTCATCCGAGCCCCATGCCATAGGAAATTGTAGTAGAAGCCCACCGGAGTGGGCGGCTGGTCTGTAGGGGGGTCTTAGCCCCCCCTACAGACCTCAAACAGTACTTTACTTACTAAATTTAACTGTTGAATAGGCAGAGGACAGTTTGCTGATCCCGGCAATAGCCGGGATCCGCAAACTATGCAGTTACCGGATGGCTCAGGATTACACATCCTGAGCCATCCGGTTACCGCAGTGCGGTATTCTGCACACATTTTTGACAAAAAATGTGTGTGACCGGAATTGCATTCACCGCATCCGGATCCGGATGCGGTGAATGCAATTCATGTTTGCAATGTGACCCTACCCAATGACTGGTTTCCTGATTGTCACGATATTATTGTTGAATAGCCAGACCAAGTCATTTATTTGCTAATTTGTAGATCAGGCCAGTGACCACACAATTGTTATGTGTGTCTTTAGTTTGATGATACTCTTTACACAGTAGACTATGTATCAAAAGTAAAATGAAAAAATAATTAGATGATTAATAAATTCTAATTATGTATTGCCTGTTGTCTTCTAAATTGTCAGTCCATAAACTGCCTGCTACTTTAAGCGGTATCAAATATTAGTAACAGCCAGCTCCCTGATAAAATCTGCTTCTTTTCTGCCAAAGACAAGGGGGCACCTTTTATCGGGGGCTGACTTATACCAACAGCATGGAGCAGGCCACATCCCATGGTGAGAGGAGAGAGAGCAGCAAAGAGCAGCTCCTCTGTGACAATGAATTACAGGTAGAGAAACAGCACGGTGCATCCCTCATCTTCATATGAGGGCAGAGTAGAAGCATTTTTATCTCCTTGGAGTCCCCCTTTAATTCTTTTTCTGCTTGCTCTCTATAGAAACAGGAAGTCACTTTTCCGTGCATGAGTCATCCCTCTGTTCAACTCCTGACCCTGCTCATTTATTCCTCCCTCTGTCATGGACATTTGCAGAGATGATTCATGCAGCAAAAAAGAGGCTTCCTGTTTCTATTTAGCGCTTAAGCCCCTTTCACATCAGCATTTTTGCTGATTCGCAGCAGATCTGGCAGATTTACCAAATCTGCCGTGTCTGCCGCGTAACGGCTGACTTGCGGTACACATGGGGCAAGCCCCCATGTATTCTCTATGGGACTTGCAGCAAGTGCGTTATTTGCCGCAATACGGCAAGTCAAAACATGCCTTTTTTTGACCTGCCGCAACTGCCGATTTCCCGGATCGCAGCAAAACCACACTTGCTGCAAGTCCCATGCAGAATGAATGGGGGCTTGCCACAAGTTGGCCGTTATGCTGCAGATGTGGTAAATCTGCCACGAGTCAGCAAACATGCTGATATGAAAGGGGTTTTAGAAAGATTAAGCTAGTCTGTTTCTAATCAGAATGTCATAGACCTAATGGAAAACAAAATAATTTACTGGGTAGAAAGGCAAAATTAGCCATTTTAACTACATAATATTATTTAATAAGTGTTTATAACTTACGTTTCTGTTGTTTTCATTGACATTTTCTTTGAATGTCTTTTAAGCTGTGTTTTTAAAGGTAACCTGGCAATTCATTTGAAATAATTATCTAGGCCCTTTAAGGCTGGCTCAGCAGTTGTCAGGTACATGAGTATCACCCCATGGCCATTTAGAGCTGCAGCCCATGCAACTGCTATGGGTCTTACATGAGTAAGAAGGGGCCTGGCACCACTTGGCACTGTGTTTCCTGCACTTCCCTCCTCCTTGCATCATAATGTCAATGGTATCCGCATCCCTATGGCTCCATAATCCGCCATTCAGCCTGTGCTGGAGAGTCTGAGACTTTGTACACTGCAGGCATGAATATGTTACTGCATTATGCTTGTAGTGTGAAGTCTCATTATTTACACTTCACAGACTGGAGCAATATGCTGGGAATGGAGTGAAGAGAGTAATGCTTTTTATTCAATGAAAGTAATTATTGGGACCTTCACACTGATTATGGACTGGTAGTTGCCATTGTAATGATTGAGATGCTTGTAGGGAATAAGGGGATAATCATATTTATTGATGGCTGATGTGGACCATAATACTGTTTAAATGGCTTGTGAGTGCCATAATTCTGAGTGGGGAAGCTAGTGTGAGCCATAATACTATGTAAAAGGCCTGGTGGGGGCCATAATATTGAAAGGAGGGGGTTGATGGGAACAATAACATTAAGTAGAGGGGGCTGATGGAGGCCATAATACTGAGCAATTTGGCTAGTGAAAGCCATAATACTGAGTGGGGGCTGTTGGGGGCCATAATACTGCTTGGGGACTGATGAAGGCCATAATGCTGAGTAGGAGCCATAATACTGCGTGCAGAGCTATTGGGATAGTGATGGCTGCCATATTGAGTTGGTGACTGTGAGTGGGGGTCCTGTTCTTGATGGATGTCTTGTGGGTTTTCTCATTCTGTGAGGGAGGCTACAGTGGCCCCAATACAGTGTGGGGGGCTATGTGGGCATCATACTGAATGGGAAGTTGTGGTGACAATTTTATTGTGTGAGGGACTGTGGGTATCATTAGAAAGAGTGGGATGCTGTGAGGGCCATCATACTGTGGATTGCTGAGGGTCCCATACTGAGTGAGGGATCTCCCATAGTTGGTATTAGGTTGTGGTGCTCCCACACCGAGTGACTTCTATGAGAGTTTTATTCTCCATATGGGCCCTCATTTTGTGTGGGGTCTCTGGAGGCTCACTTTCTGTATGTGGGCATGTGTTCTGAGTAGATTTCTTTGGGTGCCTTCATACTGAATAGCGGACTGTGGGGCACTTTACTCATCCTGAGTGGGGGCACTATACTGACAGGTGCTACACTGCATGTGTGTGGTGAAAATGGGGGCAGGTTAAGTGTGGGAACACCAAACTCAGTGTCTGCGTGGAGAGCATTTTTTAACATATATGGAAGCATCATACTGTAAACTGCCCATAAAAAGGTATTATTTTTTATAACACTTAGGGGCTTCATTAGGAACATATCTAACTTTATTTTTGGAGGGTGGGCAATTATAGCTTTTGCTATGGGGCCCTGTGAGTTTGCTGCTGTGCCATCCCACTCTCATGTTTGCAGCGGGCATTCAATTCACACAGGTTTCTAAAGCAGTGGGCTGCCACTACAGACAGGAAAGAGAGATTAGAAAGAGATCACACTTATACTGTGTGGGTGCACACTTGTTGGGCTCCTTCAGTGTCAGTGCACATGCTCAGGGCAAGCTAACACGGCCAATAAAGCCAAGGTAGGGCTATTAAGTGAAGCCAGTGCCTTAAAGACACTGGGATGTTGAGTGCAATCACACCTTTACTTCAGTGATTCAAGGTTTGATTGCAGAGAAAGTACACTGAGCTGTAGGCTGATTTTCTGCTAAGGGAAAAAAAAACCAAAAAAAAAAACCTCTTTAAATCTGATTTTCTAGCGAGTGTGGCGAGCTGAGTGTGACAGAGCGCAAGTGCGACAGAAGTAAGTGTGTGACTTGTGATTCAATGACTTTGGATTAAGGGAGTTTGGAAGGGAGGACTTACTGAATTGCTGGTTGTATTTTATTAATACTTTGCATTTCTTTTTACTTATCATTTCTGTCTGTGCAATCCCCATTAGGAAATGAGCTCCATGATTGGCAATGCCATCCAGTGTACATCTTGCCACATGTATGCATTCCTTGACCAGCCGGTCGAGGGTGCATACTGCTGTGTGAGATGTGAGTACGTTGTGCATTTGGAAGCCCAGATACTGGATCTAAATGAACAACTGACAACGCTGAGATCCATAGACAATATGGAAAGGAGTCTGCTGCTCACTGAACAGCTGCTCAATGGGATAGATGTGGGGGAGGATGGTACTATGGAGCCTCAGGACCATGAGGTAGCTAGCTGGGTGACAGTTAGAAGGCGGGGTAGAGGGAAGGGTGCCAGGGAGGGTAGCCCTGATCTGGCACACCCCAATAAATTCGCTATGTTGGCAGATGAGGGGGGTGTGAGTTCAGGTACAGCACTGCTGCAGCAGGGCATGACCTCTGAAAGCCAGAGGAGTGGCTGCTCCAGTAAGGGGGAAAACAGGAGAGAAGGACAGGCCAGACAGGTGCTGGTAGTGGGGGACTCAATTATTAGGGGAATAGATAGGGCAATCTGTCACAAAGACAGGGATCGTCGAACAGTGTGCTGCCTACCTGGCGCTCGAGTCCGGCACATCGCTGATCGGGTTGACAGATTACTGGGAGGGGCTGGTGAGGACCCAGCGGTCATGGTGCGCATTGGAACAAATGACAAAGTTAGAGGTAGGTGGAAGGTCCTTAAAGATGATTTCAGGGAATTAGGCTGCAAGCTTAAGGCAAGGACCTCCAAAGTAGTATTCTCTGAAATACTGCCTGTACCACGTGCCACACCAGAGAGGCAAAGGGAGATTAGGGAGATAAATAAGTGGCTCAGGAATTGGTGTAGGAAGGAGAGGTTTGGGTTCCTGGAGAACTGGGCCGACTTCTCTGTTGGCTACAGGTTCTATGCTAGGGACGGGCTGCACCTCAATGGGGAGGGTGCAGCTGTGCTGGGGGAGAAAATGGCTAGAAGGTTGGAGGAGTGTTTAAACTAGGGATTTGGGGGGAGGGTATTCATTGTATAGGAGGGGAAGATAGTGTAAATAGTAACCTGGGCACAAGTAATAAAATTGGGGGTGGCATGGGGGGTGGGGTTAGAACAGTCAATCTAGTAGGAAGGAATAGAGGTAAAGAGAGATGCATAAAGTGCATGTTCACTAATGCCAGAAGCCTCACCAACAAAATGGAGGAATTAGAATTGATTTTGTTGGAAAATAATTATGACATGGTGGGGATTTCGGAGACTTGGCTGGACGAGAGCCATGACTGGGCTGTTAATTTACAGGGCTATTGTCTGTTCAGAAATGACCGTACAAATAGGCGAGGAGGAGGTGTATGTTTATACGTAAAATCATCCTTAAAGGGAACCAACCACCCCCAATGACCCCCCCAGACTATTAATATCGGTCCCTACACACAGCACATACATGTGCTGCAATGATTTTTGCTAAAAAAACTGTTTTGTAAAACTTAAGATAATGCTTTTGAAAGTTTAAACCGAAGGGACGGGTGGGCGTTACTTATCTGTGGCAAAAGCCTGGTTGCAGCTGCCACTCATCCACCTGTGTCCCGCAGTAGCAGTTATGGCCAGCCCTTTTCAGCGTCACAGCCCGGTGCACGGGCTCGCATGCCCGTGCACACGTCATCATCTACAGCCGGGTTGCGAGCGCACGCTCTGACTTCCTGCGCTCAGCTATGGAAGTCAGAGCGCGCGCTCGCTACCCGGCTGTAGATGATGACGTGTGCACGGGCATGCGAGCCCGTGCACCGGGCTGTGACGCTGAAAAGGCTGGCCATAACTGCTACTGCGGGACACAGGTGGATGAGTGGCAGCTGCAACCCGGCTTTTGCCACAGATAAGTAACGCCCACCCATCCCTTCGTTTTAAACTTTCAAAAGCATTATCTTAAGTTTTACAAAACAGTTTTTTTAGCAAAAATCATTGCAGCACATGTATGTGCTGTGTGTAGGGACCGATATTAATAGTCCGGGGGGGTCATTGGGGGTGGTTGGTTCCCTTTAAAACCCATCCTGCGTGATAATATAGGTGAATCTAATGAAAATGTAGAGTCCCTGTGGGTGGAGGTAAGGGGAGGGAGAAAAAATATAAATTACTGATAGGGGTTTGTTATAAGTCCCCAACAATAATGGAAGTGGAGGAGAATATCCTCATAAAGCAAATAGATGAAGCAGCGACTCAGGGAGAAGTCATTATTATGGGGGACTTCAACTACCCTGAAATACATTGGGGATCAGAAACCTGCAGTTCCAGCAAAGGTAATAAGTTTTTGAAAACTATGAGAGACAATTACCTTTCACAACTGGTTCAGGACCCAACAAGAAGAGGGCACTGCTGGACCTAATATTAACTAACAGGCCGGACCGCATATCAAATATACGGGTTGGAGGTCACTTGGGTAATAGTGATCATAACTTAATAATAGGGATGGGCGAATCTACTCGCTAGGACTCGTTACTCGGCGAGTAGTAAGGGACTCGCAGGACTCGGTACTCTGCGAGTCTCCCAGTGATTACTCGCACGAGTCCAATGCAAATCAATATCAATCCTAGTTTTGTCAGAAACGCTGACAAAACTAGGATTGCCATTGTTTGCATTAGACTCGGCTTCTGTGCCAGTGATAGCAGGGAAACTCGCAGATAACTGCTGTTACATTGCGAGCCGAGTCCAGCTGTCTTCTCTGTGCAGCTCCAGGGTCCTAGAACCTGCCTGCTCACAGACATGATGTAGCAGTGCTGAGATTGTTCTCAGTCTGCTCATTCCCTGTGCATAGACATCTATATTTATGCACAGGGGATGTAGCAGAGAGGACATCGCGTTTTGGACTACGTCGGACAGAAGAGGATTTTTTTAATTAAAGATGAAGTCCCTAATGGCTTTTTTTTTTATTTCAAATAAAAATTTTTCTCTGTGTTGTGTTTTTTTAACCCTTTATTGGAGATTCTTAGTGGCTGGGTCAAACGTGGCCTGACATTAAGAATCTCGGGCTTAATACCAGCTTGTATAACAAAGCTGGTATTAACCCCTTTATTACCCAGCGTGCCACTGCCACCAGGGCCGCTGGAAGAGCGGGGTTCAGCGCCAGAGCATGGCGCTTCAATGAACGCGCCATATTCTGGGGTGGCTGCGGGCTGCAATTTGCAGCGGGGGGTGCCCAGAAAGCTTGGGCATCCCTGCGCTGTGGATTCCAGCCCCCAGCTGCTTAGCTGTACCTGGCTAGACATAGAAATTGCGCGGAGCCCCACGCATTTTTTTATTATTTAATGAATTTCAGAGTCAGAGTCTCAGAGTCAGAGTCAGAGTCTCAGAGTCGGAGTCGCCTCAGAGTCAGAGTCGCCTCGGAGTCGGAGTCGCCTCGGAGTCGGAGTCGCCTCGGAGTCGGAGTCGTCTCGGAGTCGGAGTCTCCTCAGAGTCGGAGTCTCCTCAGAGTCAGAGTCTCAGAGTCGGAGTCGCCTCAGAGTCGGAGTCGCCTCGGAGTCGGAGTCGCCTCGAAGTCGGAGTTGTCTCGGAGTCGGAGTCGAGTCGGAGTCGGAGTCGGAGTCGTCTCGGAGTCGGAGTCGTCTCGGAGTCGGAGTCGTCTCGGAGTCGGAGTCGTCTCGGAGTCGAGTCGGAGTCGGAGTCGTCTCGGAGTCGGAGTCGTCTCGGAGTCGGAGTCGTCTCAGAGTCGAGTCGGAGTCGGAGTCGTCTCGGAGTCGGAGTCGTCTCGGAGTCGGAGTCGTCTCGGAGTCGGAGTCGTCTCGGAGTCGGAGTCGAGTCGGAGTCGGAGTCGGAGTCGTCTCGGAGTCGGAGTCGTCTCGGAGTCGGAGTCGTCTCGGAGTCGGAGTCGTCTCGGAGTCGAGTCGGAGTCGGAGTCGGAGTCGTCTCAGAGTCGGAGTCGTCTCGGAGTTGGAGTCGTCTCGGAGTCGGAGTCGGAGTCGAGTAGTCGGAGTCGGAGTCGTCTCGGAGTCGGAGTCGTCTCGGAGTCGAGTCGGAGTCGGAGTCGTCTCGGAGTCAAAAAAATGCGTGGGGCTCCGCGCAATTTCTATGTCTAGCCAGGTACAGCTAAGCAGCTGGGGGCTGGAATCCGCAGCGCAGGGATGCCCAAGCTTTCTGGGCACCCCCCGCTGCAAATTGCAGCCCGCAGCCGCCACAGAAGATGGCGCGTTCATTGAAGCGCCATCCTCTGACGCTGAACCCCGCTCTTCCAGCGGCCCTGGTGGCGGTGGCACGCTGGGTAATAGAGGTTAGGGCCAGCTTTGTATTATCAGCTGGCCCTAAGCCCGAAATTTATGGCGGTCACGCCAATATTAGACATGACCGCCATGAATTTCTATTAAATTGTTTTAAAAAAAACACAACACAGAGAAATTTTTTTATTAGAAATAAAAAAAAAAGCCATTAGGGACTCCATCTTTAATTAAAAAAATCCTCTTCCGTCCGACGCAGTCCAAAACGCGATGTCCTCTCTGCTCATCCCTGTGCATAGATATAGATGTATATGCACAGGGAATGAGCAGACTGAGAACAATCTCAGCACTGCTACATCATCTCTGTGCACAGACATTCATGTCTGTACACAGGGAATGAGCAGACTGAGAACAATCTCAGCTCTGCTACATCAGGCAGCAGGCAGGCTCTAGGACCCTGGAGCCAGCACACAAAGAAGACAGGACTCTTATCTGTGCGAGTTTCCCAGCCAGCGATTACAGTTGCAAAGTAAACTAGTCCAATGCAAATAAATGACAAAACTAGGATTGCTTCAGGCTGAAGCTTCCGAGACACATCTGCGATTTGTAAATCTCACACTACTCGCTATTACTCGCTTCCCCATTCATTAACATTGGACTCGCTAGACTCGCAACGAGTAGCGAGTCCTGTGCTCGGACTCGCTAGAGTCAAGCGATTCCGAGTAATTTAGGATTCGCCCATCACTACTTAATAAGCTTTCAAGTATCCTTTACTAAGACGTGTAGTAGAGGGGCTACAAGGACACTAAACTTCAGGAAGGCAAATTTCCAACGGTTGAGAGATAATCTTAGTGCAATAAATTGGGATGATGTCCTGATACATAAAAGTACACAACACAAATGGGAGATGTTTATTAGCATCCTGAATAGGACCTGTGCACAATATATACCCTATGGGAATAAGCATGCTAGAAATAGGAGGAAACCACTATGGGGTCATTCCATGTCAAGTGATCCAAAAATGAATATTTTTTTTCCCTGACGTCCTCAGATTTTTAAAAAAAATTTTCTATCTGAAGAACAACTTTATCTAATTACAAAAAAAAAGTTTTGAATTTTTTTCTTTATCTGTTAATTTTTTACATATTTTTAAAGTTTTAAAAAAGTGCGAATTTTGGCCTGGTATGGCTTTACATTTTCTATCATATCTCGGGCTAGAAATAAGATAGAGAAACAAAATAAACACCAATCTACTCAGAACTGTCCAGGCTTTCATTAGATATGTCACAAGAGGATATTTGTTAATATTTTACCCATGTGATCGCAAGCGCAAAACTTTAAAACGCATTTCCGAAAAATCGGCGCGCTTTAAATATTTCAAAAACTGCCCATGTGTCTGCTGTGCTCTTAGCCACATCTGTACCAAATTTCAAGTTGGGATCGCAATGGGATCATATTTTAACATATTTTACTAGTAAGAGCGTCAATGGGTCATTCCATATCAAGTGATCTAAATATGAATATTTTTTTTTACCTGACGTCTTTAGATTTTTTTTTTTTTTTTCCTTTATGAAGTACTACTTTAGTTAATTACAAATTAAAAGTTTGGAATTTTTTTCTTCATCAGTTAATTTTTTACAGATTTTTAAAGTTTAAAAAAAGGGTGAATTTTGGCCTGGTACGACTTTACATTTTTTTTATCTCAGGCTAGAAATAAGATAATGAAGTGGGAGAGGCGTCATTTTACTCAGAACGGTAACAGCTTTCATTTGAGATGTTACAAGACTATGTTTCTTTATATCAAATTCAAACTATTGACGGGCAATTGTGAAAAAATGACTGATTGTGTTCTTGGTGACTTTTGAATTGACACTATAATAGTTAAATATTTTGCACTTAGGTCCAATGAATGCGTCCATGGGGTCAAGCTGGGACAGAGTCATCACAAATTAGCCTTATTTGCAGATGACCTGCTACTTTACATCTCCCAGCCCCTGGTCTCCATCCCTTCGGTCTTAATGGAGTTTGAACGGTTCGGACAATTGAGCAACTTTAAAGTGAATTGCTCCAAAACCGAGGCACTCAATATTTCTTTGCCTGGAGAATTGGTTTCTCATCTATCTAAACAGTTCCCATTTAAATGGAAAGTAGAAGCCATTAAGTACTTGGGAGTCCTTATACCAAAAGATCTTAAACAAATATTCAATTTAAATTATCAACCCCTTTTGACTAACGCGGAATCAGCATTTACCTCCTATAGACAATTAAAACTATCCTGGTTCGGGAGAATAAACGTAGTCAAGATGGATGTCTTGCCCCGACTCTTATATACTTTTCAGACAGTTCCTGTTCTATTGGATAGAGGTTTCCTCTCCAAAATGCAATCTATGATCCTTAGATTTGTCTGGGGGGGCAACAGGTCCAGATTGCGAATGAATATCCTATCCTTGCCCGAGACCAGAGGAGGGGTTGGACTACCCAACATACGAGCGTACTTTGAGGCTTCCTCTCTTGTTAGAGCTCTAGATTGGCATTATCATGCGTCCTCCAAGAAATGGGTAGGGGTGGAGCAAGAGGGTTTGGGGATTCCGCTGAAACACCTGCTTTGGATTTCCCCTAAAGACTCCACAGACCTAGTACCTTTGACAGACATGACCAGAAACACCTTGAAGGTATGGCACCTAGTGACGAAAACCCTCCGCTTAAACGACAGACTTAGCCCTTTGACTCCCCTTTTTTCCAACCCATCTTTCCCACCCAGATTTGACAGGCAGAGATTTTTATGTTGGCGGATTGTGGATGACACCCGAGTAGGACAGACTCTGTCCAGTGGTGGTTTGCCCCCGATGGCAGAGCTACAACTCAAAGAACCTACGAGACCTCTTAAGTGATTCGAATTTCTCCAATACAGAGCATACTTATATTCAGCTGACCACTCTTGCAGGGTAAGATTGACGCCCAACGTATTGGAGAGGTTATTCCAACTGGAGGCTCCACCGAGGCGCAAAATATCATTTCTATACCAGGCCTTAGGGTCCATGAGAGAGCAGGGCACCCTTTACTTCCAACGTGCTTGGGAGAGGGAATTGGGGTGTAGCATTTCAGAAGCTAATTGGCAGAAATGCTTTATATTTACTCACTCACTAGCTAGCGCTTGTTCTGCACATGAAAGAAGCTATAAGCTGCTCACTAGATGGTACTTGTGCCCGACGACACTCCGGAACATGTTCCCTGGAACCCCTGATACCTGCTGGCGCTGTGGGGAAGAGAAGGGTACAATGATACACATTTGGTGGAGTTGTGGGGAAATCCGGCGGTTCTGGTCTGAGGTTTTCAATGCATACGCCCGGATAACAGGTAAACAAGCCGAATGCTGCCCAGAATCGGCAATGTTATCCATTTTTCCAGGTCCTATTGGGCTACAGAAGAGGGATATTCTCCGCTTTTGCATCTCGGCTGCTCGTGCTGTGATCCCGAGGTTCTGGAAATCAAGCCGGGCTCCATCTCTACTTGATTGGTTCAAAGAATTGATGGACACATATCGAATGGAGGAGCTCGCAGCTGATGCGTCGGGATCTCGGAACAAATTCTTAGGGATTTGGGTTGAATGGATTCTTTTTCACGACTCTGCAGAATTTAGGAGTATCTTTTCCAGCACAGATAATATGGCTCGACCTCTGGCTGATGGGGAGCCAGTGGGATGAGTACCCTTTCTCCTTCCCATACCTCACCCGTCCCCCCCCCTCCTTTTTTTCTTTTTTTCTTACGTGGCTTTTCTTTCCCAGTATAACTTTTTCTAATGGTTTTTGTTTCTCTTCTCTCTCTCTTCTTTTCTATCTCTCTTTTCTTCCCATCTGATACATTCAGTCTAGGGATTTCCTTTCTACGCCTATACCTTCAGAATTCTAGTGAACATTAGACAGGTATCGGAAACTCTGAGCTGTGAGTAGATCATTAATATTTCGGCCTTCCTTTCCGGTACACCAGTCGCTAGACTATTCCAACTAGGCCTCAACGGGTAATGACCCACTTACGTGGTCAACCTGTTAGAAAGGGCCAAGTGATAAAAATCATTCTGCTGGGGCTGCTTGTCCCCTTGACATCAGAACATCTCAAAACCCTGAGAAAGGTTGTATACTTGAGTGTTTGGAATTATATTTAGATTGTAGTATATATTGCACCAGAGATAAGCGCAAAAGTAAATTTGCAGCTTATCTTAAAGTTACTAATAACTTTGTGAATTCTCTTTTTGTATATTTTATATGTCTCAAGATTTTGTTAAAAGATTGAATGTATGTCTTTCATATGTTTTTTCAAAATTTAATAAAAATGAGATTAACCATAGTTAAATATTTTAAAATATGATCCCATCACGATCCCAACTTGAAATTTGGTACAGATTTGGCTAAGAGCATAAAAGACACATGGGCAGTTTTGGAAAATTTTTATTAAAATGTTTTTTTTGGAAATGCGTTTCAAAATGTTGCGTTTGCATTCGCATAGGTAAAAAATTAAAATTAACAAATATACTCTTGTGACATATCTGGTGAAAGCCTGGACAGTTCTGAGTAGAATGGTGTTTATTTTGTTTCTCTATCTTATTTGTAGCCCGAGATAAAAAAATTTAAAGTCGTACCAGGCCAAAATTCACCCTTTTTTTAAACTTTAAAAATCTGTAAAAAATTAACTGATGAAGAAAAAAATTCCAAACTTTTAATTTGTAATTAACTAAAGTAGTACTTCATAAAGGAAAAAAAAAAAAAAAATCTAAAGACGTCAGGTAAAAAAAAATATTCATATTTAGATCACTTGATATGGAATGACCCATTGACGCTATTAATAGTAAAATATGTTAAAATATGATCCCATTGCGATCCCAACTTGAAATTTGGTACAGATGTGGCTAAGAGCAAAGCAGACACATGGGCAGTTTTTGAAATATTTAAAGCGCGCCGATTTTTCGGAAATACGTTTTAAAGTTTTGCGCTTGCGATCACATGGGTAAAATATTAACAAAGATCCTCTTGTGACATATCTGGTGAAAGCTTGTATAGTTCTGAGTAGAATGGTGTTTATTTTGTCTCTCTATCTTATTCCTAGCCTTAGTTATGAGGAGAAACGTAAAGGCAGGCAACAGCGAAATTCACACTTTTTCCGAACTTTGAAAATCATTTAAAAAAAAAATAAATTTTTTAAAAAATTTTTCTCTTCACATTTTGCATTGTCTGACATGCTATTATCAAATAACAAAATCTCAAAAGAATTAAAAATATAGAGGTAATAATCATTGGTTCACTTGACATGGAATGACCCTATGGCTAAATAAAGTGGTAAGAAGTGCAATATGTGACAAAAAGAAAGCATTTAGGGAATTAAAGCAAGTAGGTAGTGATGAAGCATTAAATAAATACAGAAAATTAAATAACATTTGTAAAAAGCAAATCAAGGCAGCAAAGATTGAGACAGAGAGACTCATTGCCAGAGAAAGTAAAAAGAATCCCAAAATATTTTTTAACTACATAAATAGTAAGAAACTAAAAAATGATGGTGTTGGCCCCTTTAAAAATAGTCTGGGTGAAATGGTGGATGAGGATGAGGAAAAAGCCAATATGCTAAATGAATTTTTTTCAACAGTATTTACACAAGAAAATCCCATGACAGACAATATGATCAGTGATAACAAAAAGTCTCAATTAAATGTCACCTGCTTAACCTAAGAGGAAGTACGGCATCGTCTAAAAATCACTAAAATTGACAAATCCCCGGGCCCGGATGGGATACACCCCAGAGTGCTGCAGGAATTAAGTACTGTCATAGATAGACCATTATTTTTAATATTTAAAGATTCCATAATAACAGGGTCTGTACCACAGGACTGGCGTATAGCAAATGTGGTGCCAATATTCAAAAAGGGGACAAAAACTGAACTTGGAAATTATAGGCCAGTAAGCTTATCCTCTACTGTGGGTAAAATCCTAGAGGGTTTTCTAAGAGATGCTATACTGGAGTATCTGAAGAAAAATAACCTCATGACCCATTATCAACATGGTTTTACGAGGGACCGTTCCTGTCAAACTAATCTGATAAGCTTCTATGACGAAGTAAGTTCTGGACTGGACCAAGGAAATGAAGTGGATGTGGTGTATATGGACTTTTCAAAAGCTTTTGATACGGTGCCACACAAAAGGTTGATACATAAAATGAGGGCAATGGAGATAGGGGAAAATATGTGTAAGTGGGTTAAGAACTGGCTTAGTGATAGGAAACAAAGGGTGGTTATTAATGGAACACACTCAGAATGGGTCACAGTTAACAGTGGGGTACCACAGGGGTCAGTGTTGGGCCCGCTTCTATTTAATATATTTATTAATGACCTTGTAGGGGGCATACGGAGTAGAATCTCAATATTTGCAGATGACACTAAACTCTGTAGGGTTATCAATACAGAGGAGGACAATTTTATATTACAGGAGGATTTATGTAAACTAGAAGCTTGGGCTGCTAAATGGCAAATGCGCTTTAATGGGGATAAATGTAAAGTCATGCACTTGGGCAGAGGAAACAAAAGGTATAATTATGTGCTTCATTGTAAAACACTGGGTAAAACTGTCACTGAAAAAGACCTGGGTGTATGGGTAGATGACAAACTCACATTTAGTGGCCAGTGTCAGGCAGCTGCTGCAAAGGCAAATAAAATAATGGGATGCATTAAAAGAGGCATAGATGCTCATGAGGAGAACATAATTTTACCTCTATACAAGTCACTAGTGCGACCACACTTAGAATACTGTGTACAATTCTGGTCTCCGGTGTATAAGAAAGACATAGCTGAACTAGAGCGGGTCCAGAGAAGAGCGACAAAAGTCATTAGAGGACTAAGGGGTCTGCAATACCAAGACAGGTTATTAAACTTGGGGTTATTTAGCTTGGAAAAACGAAGGCTTAGGGGTGATCTTATAATAATGTATAAATATATGAGGGAACAGTACAGAGACCTTTCTAATGATCTCTTTACTCTTAGGCCTGAGACTGGGATAAGGGGGCATCCTCTACGTCTGGAGGAAAGAAGGTTTAATCATAATCACAGACGCGGATTCTTTACTGTAAGAACAGTGAGACTATGGAACTCTCTGCCACATGATGTTGTAATGAGTGAGTCACTACTAACATTTAAGAAGGGCCTGGATGCCTTTCTTGAAAACTATAATATTACCAGTTATACATACTAGATTCTTTGATAGGGCGTTGATCCAGGGAATTAGTCTGATTGCCATATCTGGAGTCAGGAAGGAATTTTTTCCCCCAATGTGGAGCTTAGTGTTGCCACATGGGTTTTTTTTGCCTTCCTCTGGATCAACATGTTAGGCTATGGGTTGAACTAGATGGACTTAAAGTCTTCCTTCAACCTTAAAAACTATGTTACTATGTTACTATGTATGTTATAAAAGTTATTTACCACTTTTTTGTCTGTGATTTTTTGATCACTTTTTATTTAATGTTTTATATGTCAATTTGACAAAAAAAATCTTTATTTTTAGTGTGTTAAAAACATTTAATTGCACTAACTTATCATTGCCCCATTGCCAGAGATAAGAAAAAATGCAACATAGTCTGCAAAGCCTACAAAAATAATTTTGATTACTAAAGTAATTATTTTCTAATAATTTTAACACTTCTTAGAGAAAGAGAAAAACACACAAAGATTTGACTTAAAAGGTAGCTTTCAGAAATAACTATAACAAGACTATTTAACAATATGAAATATCATTCTATATAGACTATCCATTTTTAACTCTACACATATGGTTATTCACTGCATAGTGCTAAGTATATAGCATTATAATAGGTTTAAAGAAGTTCTTTTATAATGGTAGGTCCTTTCTGTTATTGCTGTTATTTTTTACAGGTAATGGTTGTGGTACTTAATTACTATGCAATCTAAATCTAAAGACAAGGTTTAGACACTGAATGTGCAAAAAGTTTAACGGGAAGATCCACCTTCCATTGTTCCACGCCATCTCATAAAAAAACTTTGCAAGGCAAATCATTTTAATTGGATGTCATATATTTGTCTCCATGGATGCAGATTACAAACAAACCCTGTATTCCATTGTATTTGTCTGCTACTAATTAATAGCAAACATTGTTGAACTTTAGCAAGAAATGGACTGATGGATGGCAATTTAACTACTCTAGAGTAGCCAGAAAATTTTGCAGTCTGTCAATATTGTAATGTATAGGTCTTTATTAATGCTGTAGACACAATAAGAGACTTTAAAGGGAACCAACCACCCCAAATGACCCCCCCGGACTAATAATATCGTTCCCTACTTGCAGCACATACATGTGCTGCAATGTTTTTTGCTAAAAAAACTGCTTTTTAAAACTTAAGATAATGCTTTAGAAACTTTATAACGAAGGGACGGGTGGGCGTTACTTACATGTGGCTAAAGCCGAGATTCTGCTGCCAGTCATCCTTGTCTGCTCGTCACAGCAGTAACGGCCAGCCCTTTTTGCAGCGTCCCAGGCTGGTGCACGGGATGTCATGCCCGTGCACACGTCATCAGCTACAGCCGGGAAGCGAGCGCGCGCTCTTACTTCCTGCGCTCGGCTGTGGAAGTCAGAGCGCGCGCTCGCGACCCGGCTGTAGCTGATGACGTGTGCACGGGCATGACATCCCGTGCACCAGCCTGGGACGCTGCAAAAAGGGCTGGACTTCAATGCTGCGAGGGAAGACAGGAGGATGAATGGCAGCAGAATCTCGGCTTTAGCCACATGTAAGTAACGCCCACCCGTCCCTTCGGTATAAAGTTTCTAAAGCATTATCTTAAGTTTTAAAATGCAGTTTTTTTAGCAAAAAACATTGCAGCACATGTATGTGCTGCAAGTAGGGAACGATATTATTAGTCCGGGGGGGTCATTTGGGGTGGTTGGTTCCCTTTAACACAGTATGAACGTCCTGATAGGGAGATGTGTATATATACACTGTGTCTTGAAAAAGTATTACGGTAATATCCTATGGACTTTTCTACATTTTTTTCAAGTTACACCCACAAAAGTAAAGCGTAACCACCGTTTTCATTTTTATTTAAAAAATAATAATGTAGAGCAAGAGATTTTAATAAACTTTCAAGAATAATTTATAAGTGAAAGCTGGTGGAAATCCATTCATAAACCTCGAACAATATATACCCACTAGACTGTCTGAAGCAGACATATGTTCATTCTCAGTCAGATCCGTCTTGACACTGAATATGGCCACATAACCATATAAGGGTAAAGGGGGCCTTCTTTCCTGACTGCAGCTGTTGAGGAAACAATGTATCAGATTAGATCAGGCTACACCACAGTTCTAAGCAATGCCAGGATCAGTGCAAACTCCTCTGCCCTTTCCTCAGCTGCTGGCTCCCCACACAGCTCAGAATCTCACTTGCCCTTTTTCTGCTGTCATATTGCACTGTACACCAATATCAGCTGCTGGTCATCCCCACACTGCTATAACATGAATTTTTTATAAGATCACAAAAAAGTTGAGAAAATAAGTCATATGGCACAAAAAAGCATTATCTTAGCTGCTATGTGATTCCTCATTAACAACCAGTGCAGTATTATTTTTTTAATGAAATGACATTTACACTTTAAATATATTTTATTGGAATTTTATGTGATATATGAACCCTAAGTAGCAGCCAGCAAAGGTAAGACAAGGTAGTTGGAGGTGGTAGCCTGTACTTGTCTGCTTTACCTGTGTTGGTGAGCAAAAATAGCAAATCTCCACATATGTATAAAAAAGGCAAAAAAAAAACAAACAATGTTAATTAAATATAGAGACAGATATAAGCATACTTACCCATCACGTGAGCTGGGAAACTTCGATCATTATGCAATGGTACCAAGACATTTTTCTAGCTGCCTGCACACAACTGAACTCACTCTCCAACACTGTACTCTCCACTGTGCATGCCCAAACTGTATCCAAGTGGTGTTTCCTGTTCCTGTTCACAGGTGACATCACATCCTGCATATTTGGTGGCAAATATGCACAAAAAACGCTAAAAAAATGCAGTACACCAGTGCACATGTGGATATTTTAAAAGGTTATTTAAAGTTTAACAATAAGTAGTCAAATTCATGGGATTTAAAAAACGTTTGACAAAAAGACTTGTTCCTCTTCTCATTTATTTATCTTTCTAGAAATGTCATGTGTTCTGTCTAGCTGAGGTTCTTTGTGTGTAGTAAATCAGATTTTTATATTTTTGATGACCAAGCAATTCGTTGACCAACTGCATATTGTGAACACTTTTAGTCACCCTAGTTCATTGTGAGGATAGTTATTTTAGACAATCCTTTTAACAGTCATGTATACAGATACTTTAGGGCAATGCTGAGAACTCTAGTACTTTCTCACCATTTGTACTGGTGACTATAGGAGCGAACTTTACTGAACATGTTCACCAACTTCACATTGGGTACGAACATTGCAGATTCAGTTGGTGATCGGAAATCCAAGCAATTTACAAAAAAAAAAACTACAAACTCGGCTATGTTCACGAAAAAGTTAAAATGGCTCTAAAACTTTCCCTAAATCTTGGGGCCAAAACGCTCACCGGATGACCAGCTGGCCAGAAACAACACCTAACCTTACTATTAAGAATGTTTCCAGCAATCGGGTCTACAGTTTTCTTTCAACCTGTAGAATGTAATAGAGCTTTAGAAAAATATGTTCAGCTTCCTTGAGTTTGCAGGGGATGAACTTTTAGAAAAGTGCCAGCTGCAGCCATTGGAAAGATGCTAGAGTCTTTACTCCAATAAAAGAGGACTGCCCTTAAAAAGGCATGTTGTTGGGTCGCTGACCCATCCTGGAGTTGTCCTGTTGGCCAGATATAGATTGTTTTGAACTCTCAGAAGTGTGAGGCGTGTTTTTATTTGTTAATTTTATTTTTCCCCCTCCCAAGTTTAGCACCAATTGTTCTTCCCCTTGCTGGATTAGTGGGACTGTAGCCTTTTGGGCTACACCTAAAAGCCCTAAATGGACTGTGCCCTTACTGGACTTTTGTTCATTATCTTGATGACCTGTAACTCCTGTTAATGGAGTTTTCTGATCCTTGTGGGACTTATTTATATACTGTGTATATTTATATATGTCTTTTAGACTTATTATAGTCTGCTAACTATTGCCTATTTTAACATTATCACTGTGTATTATAAATGTGAACAAGTAATCATCAAATGTGTTTTTTTTAAAGTTGCTGTAGTAAAGCTTTTCAGAGTTTCCTTAGCATTACACAAGGCGTTGGAATCATCACATCTGCAGGTGATGAAATTAAAACCTGTCCAGTGCTAAGAAAATCCTGAAAACTTGCACTGTTTGCAGTTTTTGAGGACTGTAGTTGCGCACTCCTGCCCAAGAAGTCTCTGTAGTAGCAGTAGCCAGGGGCAAGAGAAATCCTTGAGCCATTTTAACACAACTGTGGCTCTCCCTGGACCCTCTTAGGTCCTATGCCCATGGTGGTTTGTTTGATGCTTTTTTTAATGCAGATTTTGAGAAACTGCATCAAAATCTCCATGTCTAAGCTGAGGTCAACAAAGCGTATGAGAATTCAGAAGTGCTGTGACCACATTGCTTTTTTTTCTTAGCAGATGTGGTTCAGCTTTCGTTTTTTCTGCCCCAAGATCTGCACAAAACCTGAAAGGAAAAAAGTAACGTTGGCATAGCACTTCTTAACCCTGCTGGTTTCAGGATATTCATGGAGATTATGATGCACATTCTCAAAATCTGCTTCAAAAACAGCATCAAACAACGCACCATGGACATAGGGCCTTACAAACCTTACAACAATATGGTGGGGTCACGTTCCCAGAAAGCATGCCCTATATGCTGTGAGAGAAGGCATGCAGGTTCTGGTGACAGTGTGATAAGTGGTGCCATCACAAAGATTACTGCAGTTCAAGCTCGATGGGTCACACAACAGCTGTCTCCCAAGTTTGAAACTGCTCTGCACTCCACTCCCTGACATCACGGCTCCTCACATGCGATGTATCATGATACCGGTGAGATATACCTGCTACATCTCTCGTAAGACAGCATGTGTTACAAGCAGAGATGCCACTGAGGTTCTCTCAGGTCACACAGCCAGATTTCCTGCTTTGTTATACCCGCTGTGTAACCTGAGACAATCTCAGGGAATTCATTCACTTGTCATAGTGCTGGGAGCCGTGCAGGCCCATATGGAGGATGCAGTCACTGACCTTGCTCCCCAAATGCTGGCACTACTTCAGCATTTATTTGGGTATCATTTTTTTCTCTAATTATTTTATACATCCATTTTTGGGGGTTGGATGGAATGGGAGGATATAAAAAATGAATTTTAATGAAAAAAAATGTTGAAAGAGGAATGTATTAGGGTTAATTTTCAAATAAAATATTTATTGTTGGGGTTATTTGTGTCCTTACTGACTTGATTAGTAATATCGGGTATCTGATTGACGTCTCAACATTACTAACCTCTGGGCTTGCTGTCAGCTGACATTAACCCCTTATTACCCAGTCTGCCACCGGCACCAGGTCAACTGGAAGAGCGTGGGGTTTATGTAGTAGATTAGACAGCAGCCCGTTTCTATTGCATCGGGCAATTCAGAGATTCATTGCCAGCAATGCATTGATGCATTATCTAACAGTATAAATGATCTGAACAATGGAGATTCTTCCTCATGTCACTGGTGTTGTGATACTTAGGGATGAGCGAGTACCTTAATATTCGTGCTCGCTATACTCGCAATGAGTAGGTAGCGATACTCGCTACTCGTTGCGAGTATAGCGAGTACGAATACTTTCGCAGTGTATCTATAGATACACTGCGAAAGTAGCCTAAAAGTGAGTAAAAGTTGTTAAAAAAATAATAAACTTACATACTCACCTTCCAACGCCTGCACCGGGACCGCCAGAGAAGCCATCCGATCGCTGGAAAAGGACCTTTCACTACCAGCCAATCAGATGGCCGGTAGCGATCTGGCCAATCAGATGGAGCCACGTCACAACTACATCATTGCTAGCAGCCACCTGATTGGCCAGTTTGCAAGGTCCTGATAGTACATCTAGGACCTTGCAAATTGGCCAATCAGCTGGCCGCTAGCGATCACTTGGATGTGACGTGGCACCATCTGATTGGCCGGATCGCTACCGGCCATCTGATTGGCTGGTAGTGAAAGGTCCTTTTCCAGTGATCGGATGGCTTCTCTGGCGGTCCCGGTGCAGGTGTCGGAAGGTGAGTATGTAAGTTTATTATTTTTTAACAACTTTAAATTACTTTTAGGCTACTTTCGCAGTGTATCTATCGATACACTGCGAAAGTATTAGGACTACTTGCTACTCCCGAGTACACATAAGTACTCGGAGAGTAGCGAGTAGCCCGAATACTGCTACTATTCGGCGAATACTGAATAGTAGCGACTATACTCGCTCATCCCTAGTGATACTGCATCATTTGTCAACCACCTAAACCTTGACATTGGAGATTCTCCCACGCAGCGTGTTCGCTTTGATGCAGCATCTTGTGATCATCTAATTGATCTTGAAACCAGAGATTCAACTTGTCAGTGCTGTCGGTGCAAAATGGCATTCTGTGGCATTCTGTGACAATCTAATGGCTCTAGACTGGGGGGAGTAATCTGTGACATGTGTGCGCTTCTGTGTAGTGGCTTGTTCTCTTTTGGCTTGAACTCTCTTTGTTCAGTAGTCTTGTTTGCGTGGTGTTACGTTTTCCTTTGTGCTGCTGCTTTCTTTTCAATGTTATCTGTGTACTTTTTAAGATGGCCCATCTTCACGTAGATATTGACTGATGAACCAAACTTGACTGATTAACCAAGCATACGGGCTTCTTCAATTGCCGTTTTACTGCCTTTTGTAATTTACATTATGTCCTATTAGCGGCACTGTTTTCTTTGACTGATCAGCCAACCTTATGGGCTTCTTTACATTTCAGTTTAACTGCCTTTTTAAATTTACAAGATTTCCTATAGGTGGCGCTGTTTTCAAGACAACTAAGACCCCTTTCACATCAGCGTTTCTGCCCGGACAGAAAACCGCATCTGCCGCATTTGCCACCTAACGGCCGCACTTGTCTTTAGATATCTGAATCATGTAGCAATTTCAGATATCCAGTGGCATTGAAGTTTCCACTGATGAAGAACGGCCCCACTATCTTTGTACCCCATATACCACACCATAACATCAATTTTTGTGTTCCAGCAGTCTTAGAGGGATCTATCCACTGTGGGTTAGTGTCAGACCAACAGCGCTGGTTTTGTTTGTTAACTTCACCATTCACAAAAAAGTTTGCCTCTTCACTCATCTGAAGGCAATTGTCTATGCTGTGAAGATACGAGGTGTACAGTGTGGCGCCCCGCAACGAGTGCGTCACAAGGGAGTATTGCAGCCGCAATATTCTCTAGACAAAGCAGTGAAATAGTTAACTCAGAGATCCAACCCAACATACAACACCTAGAACAGGGGACCAATCATAGGTCCTGGTGGGTGGAGTGTTAGGGTAGTGAAGAGAACACAATAATCTAGTTAGAACAGAGTCTGGGATCTAGAGCCTAGAACACAGAACTTGGAGTGGAGCGGGGCTCCGCACTCCGTGCGGGCCCCTGGGCCGTCACCGGTCGGGTGTCAGCACCTGAGGCCTTAACTACCGGGAATGGGCATTTCTACACGGGTTCCCAAAAGACTCCCGTGCCCACAACTTACAGCCGGTTCACTGGTACCGAAGCTGGCAGCAGTTCACCTCTGTCACGCGAACCAGCCCCGTGGAGGAGCAGCTTTATAGGAGCACCCCACCACCAGCCAGTTTCCAGTCGTCTAACCAGCGGTGTACCCACCGAGGGACCCAAGGCTCCCCAAAGAATCCAGAACGTACATCATGGATAGGGCATTGAAGCAGCCTCCCCGTACCCGACCTGGTATTCCTGGGCGACGCTGGCAAGAGAAGCTAAGGAGGTAGAGAGGAGGTACACTGCGGATCTCTGAGGAGCACTATCACTGCTAAGTCCACCCGGTCTTCTACTCAACCACTGTAAGCCATGTACTGCCTGCTGGTTACAGTAAAGAACCGTTGCAGAGACTATCTGTGTCCGTGTCTCCTTATGAACTGTCCGTCATGAACTTAGGGTAACCGCAGCTGCCGCACAACATCTTGAGCAGCTCCAGCCCCGGGGATCACCGCTCAGCCTGTGGGGAGCGTAACATCTTGCTGCTGTCCATCACCCCGGGAGGTTCCGCAGCGTCGGTAGCCCTTACCGAATCTACCCATAGGTGGCGTCACGAAGAAAACAAATTAAAACCCCTTTTTAATCTGTTCCCGTAAGACGACCTCAATTTTGATCTGCACCACACCGGGCCCCACTACCGGCAGGCGCGGTCCACCCGTGACAAGGAAGGAGAAGAATCGCCTGTCTAAACCGGGAGTAACCCTGGCCCCTGGTGTGCGTCAGAAAATGGCGTCACGAACAGGATACGAGCAGGCCCGTTATCCAACGGGTATATTGTGCTTAAACTGGACTTTATTGTCTACAATTGGACTTTGTTCGTCCCTAAAAGAACTCTCCCGCCTTTACACCATTGGGTCAAGATGGCGCCCAAGATGGCGTTCCCGCCACAAGAAGCCGCCACGTGAAGCCCAGGAGTGAGTCAACCCCCCCCTCACTGTGGGAGGGCCAAAGACAAAAGGCGCCAAACTCTTTGTCCGCCCTGATTGCTCGAATCAACCATGGGGCGGATCCCAAAGACTTTTCCCACGATTGGACTACAAAAGCCCAGAGGAGATGGGAGTGTCATACCTAGACACACCGACAGAGAGAGAAGACATCTTCACCAGCTCAACCAGAACGCCTTACCGGTTGAACGGGTGTGGTTTCCCTCCAAAGAAGAATGGCCAGCATGAGACTCCAAGACCCGATGCGGGAGGTCGAGGCGGAGGCCAGAGCAGCCATAAGCCAACCGGGTCCGGATCCTGCCCTTACCATAGACGGCAGCCCCGACTTCTGGCTAGAGGCTCTACAAGACCTCCGGGTGCGGTTACTAGAGACAGTGGAATGGACGATCCGTAGCTGGAGCGCGACCCTAGGCAGACGACTACACCATGCGATGCAGCAGAGCCGACCGGGTGCAGCTTCTCCAAGCCCAGACGACGTCACCAGCTTCTCGACCGCCTCACCCTCGCCTACCACCTGTCCTGCTCCGTCACCTGAGCCAATAGACTGTGTCATTCCGGTGGAGGCCGCAACTCGACCCGTTCCAGCGACCAACATCGCAACCGATTCCGTTCTTGAGCCGGAGCTCATAACACGCTCCATGGAAGAACTCGATCTCTACCAGGTTCCACCTGCGGAACCCGCGACTAGTTTCCACACTACCGAGACTGTCGCTTGTTTCTCCCCGTACCGGAGGCTTCCCTTGCAACCACAGAGGCCTACCTGGTAACCGGGATTGAAACACCTTTACCTGCGGAAACAGATGAAGAGGCAGGCAGCCTGGAAGCCCTACAGGACGTCCCTACGGAAGGATCCGCAGCACCACCGCTCTGTTGTACAACGGAACAAGCTTTAACGTCTTTCATCAACAAGCAGCCTGATGTGATCATCGAGGAAGAGGTCGGAGAGGATGACGACGAGACCCACAGCACCGCTGAGGATTTCGACACCGGGTTCGCTTGGGGAGACAACAAAGAACTTCCTTCCGGGCACACAGCTCGGGTACACTGGTCGGGTGCACTGCCGACACCTTCCCCTGTGCCGTTCCACCGGGTTCCGATACAGACAGCCCGCCAAGTTCAAGCTTCCCGCCAAACCACCAGCTCCATTACTCATCTTTACACCCCGAGCCGTAACGACGGAGATATACGCCAGAGACGACGAGAGGAGTGGCAAGCCCGAGAACGCGCCAACATGGAGGCCCGTGCCGAGGCTCGCCGCCAGCCGCCGCTGCCTGATGAACTCCGCCGTGAAGGTAGAATTTCCACCTTTAACTTAAATACCGGGTGGGGGTTCGCTTGGGAGGTGGGTTTGAATGAGGAGGTGTTTGTGGGGCGCCGGGACGTTGAGTCAAACTTGCCAAGAGGACATCCCGATCGCGACCTATACCGGGGCGATATTATCACCTATGAGCGCTATGCTTGTGCAGATGGGTGGTTCGCTATCCGGGTGCGCCATCACCCTCAGAGCCAGTGACTTTAAAACTTGAACTTCATCAATGACTCTGTTACCGTTAATCATTGACTGTGTGATCTCGCGGCTACAGCCTGGACTCTAGTTAAAGTACAGCCGACCGCCCGCCGGGTCCGCACAAAGTGATTACCTGTTTCTTTGCTTATAACATCAAAGCATTTCTTTACCTGTTTTTCTATTTTAATAAAAGTGTGTCATATATGTATAAAAATGTAAAAACCTCTGTAATGTGAGTAGTTTGACGCTTGGGGACAAGCTGATTTAACCAAGGGGGAGTGTGGCGCCCCGCAACGAGTGCGTCACAAGGGAGTATTGCAGCCGCAATATTCTCTAGACAAAGCAGTGAAATAGTTAACTCAGAGATCCAACCCAACATACAACACCTAGAACAGGGGACCAATCATAGGTCCTGGTGGGTGGAGTGTTAGGGTAGTGAAGAGAACACAATAATCTAGTTAGAACAGAGTCTGGGATCTAGAGCCTAGAACACAGAACTTGGAGTGGAGCGGGGGCTCCGCACTCCGTGCGGGCCCCTGGGCCGTCACCGGTCGGGTGTCAGCACCTGAGGCCTTAACTACCGGGAATGGGCATTTCTACACGGGTTCCCAAAAGACTCCCGTGCCCACAACTTACAGCCGGTTCACTGGTACCGAAGCTGGCAGCAGTTCACCTCTGTCACGCGAACCAGCCCCGTGGAGGAGCAGCTTTATAGGAGCACCCCACCACCAGCCAGTTTCCAGTCGTCTAACCAGCGGTGTACCCACCGAGGGACCCAAGGCTCCCCAAAGAATCCAGAACGTACATCATGGATAGGGCATTGAAGCAGCCTCCCCGTACCCGACCTGGTATTCCTGGGCGACGCTGGCAAGAGAAGCTAAGGAGGTAGAGAGGAGGTACACTGCGGATCTCTGAGGAGCACTATCACTGCTAAGTCCACCCGGTCTTCTACTCAACCACTGTAAGCCATGTACTGCCTGCTGGTTACAGTAAAGAACCGTTGCAGAGACTATCTGTGTCCGTGTCTCCTTATGAACTGTCCGTCATGAACTTAAGGTAACCGCAGCTGCCGCACAACATCTTGAGCAGCTCCAGCCCCCGGGGATCACCGCTCAGCCTGTGGGGAGCGTAACATCTTGCTGCTGTCCATCACCCGGGAGGTTCCGCAGCGTCGGTAGCCCTTACCGAATCTACCCATAGGTGGCGTCACGAAGAAAACAAATTAAAACCCCTTTTTAATCTGTTCCCGTAAGACGACCTCAATTTTGATCTGCAACCACACCGGGCCCCACTACCGGCAGGCGCGGTCCACCCGTGACAAGGAAGGAGAAGAATCGCCTGTCTAAACCGGGAGTAACCCTGGCCCCTGGTGTGCGTCAACAGCATCTGAAACAACGGGTACTGGAAGCCTGTGCTGGCATTTCTTCTGCAGTGTTGCTATTAGTGTGTCAAGTGTGGGAGAAGAGGGTTGCATTGACAATCCAACACAATGGGCAGCACTTTGAACACATTTTATAAGTGGTCATACACTTGTAAATAACTGATGAAAGAATAAAGTTATGTTAAAACCAAGCTCACCATTGTTTTTCTTATAAAATTCTCAATATGTTTAATGAGTCACATAAACCTCTTCCCATTGAAAAATATAAAGTTGGATCCAAAATGGCCAACTTCAAAATGGCCGCCATGGTCACCAGCCATCTGGAATAGTTTTCCTCCTCCCATATACTAATGTGCCACAAACAGGAAGTTGATATCACCAACCATTCCCATTTTATTTAGGTGCATCTATATATATGGCCCTCCCTGTAGATAGTTTACTCATTGCTTACTTTTCCTCATACTCCTACCAAACATGGTCATAAGATAACTACCAAATATGAACTCTACAAAATAGGAAGTATCTAGTTATTATGAGGGTCAGTGAACCGAGTGAAAAGTGCAATTTTGCAGGATTTTTATCAAAACAGAAATGAAAAAGAAAATCACCCAAAAATGTTTTTTAAGTAATTCAACAGAAACTTAATTGAAACAATACCTCATTATAGCTCATTTTCTTCCAGTAAATCCATTAACTCTTTATGGTAAAGTATTTCAGTATTATGTTATACAAACATACATACAGTGCATACAGGGAATTACCAAAGTGTTCTCTTTTGTTTGGTAGCTGCAAGCAGAGCACCTATGGCAAGTTACGACAATCATTTACTAAAATTATGCTAATGAATAACATGCAATTAATCACAGCTAAAATAAGAGCTCACTGAGTGTTAAAGTGAATCTATCAAGTAGAAGAACTTCAGAGCACTAAGTGGCAGTATCAACCGTCATGCTCCGGGCAAAATTGCCTTATAGGCAGGTCCTTCCCCTGGTGGTGCTAATCCACAGCACAAGTAATAGTAAATATATGAAGAAAGAGGCAGCACTCCCAGTATTGTGCAGCAGTGGTCTCTTTAATCCAGCATGTTCAAGGATTCATGACAGGGTGCAGGGAGGTGACCAGGAGGGCGGACGACGACGCCGTTTCGCAAGGAAATTTGCTTCTACGGGTCCAACGTCAACCCGTAGACCAGACCCAGACCTGGCGACACCAGGTCGGTGGATCCTGTTCGTGACGCCAAGTTGACGCGCCGCACGGGGGCCGTGGGGAACTCGGAGACGGGTCCCTCTGGACGATGTCGTTTTTGGATGGGATGTCACGGTGGCGTGACCTGGTCTGTGGCCCCAGAACAGTCAAAAATGGAGATGAAGAGGTGTTCATGCATTAGGGAATTTATCTGGATAGGGGTGGTTGTCGTAACGCCACCTATGGTGTTCGATTATTAATGGACGATGCTGCAGTCCAGGTCCTTCGGGGATGATGGATGGGCAGCTATGATGGTTTCGATCTCCACAGGTGGAGTGGGTCCCTCGGCATCTGGTGTAGAGGTGTTGGTGATGAAGGACCCACAGGACTCTTCTGGCTGGGAGGGATTATAGTGACTTACAGGCAGGTCCTGCGCTTGTGCGGCTAATCAGTCTACTGCTCCTCAGGAGGGAAATGAACAGTCTCACACACAGTTCTGAGTTCCAAACCCGGTTTACTTAGCTTTCACTCTGCTAGCACCACAGGGTACAGTTCGGTTCAGTTGCAGTCCAGGTAGTCCTCGGCAACCAGGATGGCTTGTTCAGGAAACCCCCTTTGTGTTCCTTCCTTCTTGGGTTGCTCTTGCCCTGTTCTCCTCCAGCGCTGCCTGCTCGCCTGACTCCTGCTCGCACCTCCGCACACAGTGCCCCAATCCAGCAGCCACGGGTCCTGTCGGGCGACCAGCCGTGTCCCCTGACCCTAGTACGGCTACCTTCTCGGCGGATGTGTTGGGTGTTGGCCACAGCTCCTCTAGATCTCATGGCTTCCGGTTCTGTGGTTGGAGCGTAGAGTCTCCTCTCCACCTTCAGGGCCGGTCCCTGGTTCTCAACCTGCCCTTCTGCTTCACTTCAGATTCGGGTGCATGGGTGTATCGCTCACTTACTATGCCCCTAGGGATTCCTCTGCCTCACTGCAGTCTGATGTTTTGGGACCTGGGACAAGCCTCCTTTCCACTCAAGTCCTCCGGGTCCCTTTTTCTTTTCACCTTCTGACTACTACTTCCTGTTGTCCTTCCTTCCTAACTATTCTCCTACTTCCTGACTGCCCTCTTCCTAACCTCCGACCCTCTACCTCTCTCCCCACCAAATACCTGGGCCCTCCCCCTATTGGGTCCACCCGCCGTCACCGTCCTGGGTGTGTAGTGTGCTTTTGTGGGTGTCTGGACTTACCATTCCATTTACTGAGGACAGAGATACTACACCCGTGGATTGCATGCAGTACCCCTCTGTGGCGACTGGACCGCAGGGGCACCACACAAGTCTATTAGAAAATAATTTAGATTATAATTATTTATATAACTATTTGCATATTTGTATTTCCCAGGGGGCAATGCACCTAGCATTTCACTGTGGTTGAGCACTTTTTCCATCTGCCCGCAGTGTTTTCTTTGTCTGGTCTCCCTGAGATCAGTGATTGTTTCGTGATGTTGGACTACCAGGCATTACTCCCACCTAGCCAGAATCCTACTCCACACTGATGTGGGGCAAAATCCTGAAACAGCTGTCTGTGGATGGATACCTGGCTTGGTATTTCCCTTGTCATATCTTTAAACTCGTAAAGAGCTGGATATTGACTGAAAGGGCCACTTAATATGGTGGTCTCCTCAAGGAGCCACCCCATGGTTAGGTCCTTCCCTGGAGGGATATCTGGCTAGTCACATGTTTGAGACTCCTAAATGAGGCTCCACGGACTCTATTTGCATTTGCTGAGGACAGAGATACTACACCCATGGATTGGATGCAGTACCCCACTGTAGCGACCAGACCGCAGGGCGCCACACAAGTATATTAGAAAATAGCTTAGATTATAATTATGGCATTAAATTGGGATTTAAAATGAAAATTACATGGCCTTCGGACCACCCCTTTAAGGTGTATAATGCCAGAATTCTGAAAAACACCTTTATGAATCATCCAAAATATCTTGAGGAGGAAAAGCATTTTCATAGATTTCAACATTTAATATAAATTTTTCCTTAAATATGTTTTCTCATTTTGTAACTTTAGAAGCAGTTAGGCCAGAAATCGAAAGTCACTGTATGTGAAAGATCTTTACCCAACATTTTTGGACAATATAAAACCTATTCTTAATGTGTATTAAATATTTAATGCAAGATTGCATCAGTGGGAGAAGTTTTCACTTTCTGTCTCCTAACAAAATCTGAGTCAACGTTAAAATGCTTTACCTGTACATGAAGTCATAGTGGTTTTGATGGTTGGAATAAGCTAAGATTTTATAAAGCTAGGAAAAACATTTTTTTCAAATAAGGTTCAATTTTCATAGTTTAAGTTGTAATAAGAATTGTCGATTACTGTCTGTAAAACTTTTTTATTTCCTACTTTTTCTACAAAATGTTCTGAAAAAAAGTGAACAAAGTCATGATAATCAACCTGATTCTAACTCAGATTTTTCACAGTTCATGGGATTGCATTAACACTGTACAGTTGATGTCGTTACTTTCCCTGCTTTAGAAATGATAAAAGGTTATGACCATTTTAGAATTTGAGAAAATAAGTGTGTGTTCACAGTCACGGTGCATTTTTTGCTACGATCATGGCAAAACCAGCAACATTTTTGCTGTAATTTTTTTTGTAAAATGCAGTAAAATTATGGGGCCAATTAATTAAGGTGTTTATGCAAGAATTCTGGAGTAAAATACCTTATTAAGTTGCATTTTTTTTTTGTGATTCAGAAGATGTGCAAAAATATTGCAACTTTTGGTGTTCTCACACCAATCCTGACCAACTGTGCCAAAATGTGGAGCATCGGAGATATGGGGCGTGCTTACATCCACCCATCAAATTCATGAAAAGTTAAGATATGTGACTGAGGCCTCACTTACACATAAGTATTTCTTCATCATTGTTTCATTAGTATCTAAATGCCAAAGCCAGGTGTGGAAGTTACAGAGGAGACACCCCTTATTTTAACATTTGTATGATGAAAAATTTATCAAAATTACTGCTGTGTGAATGAGGTCTAATTCATTAAGTTGTGTGCGCCACTTTATCAATTAGGTGCATATTACTTCAGCAAGCGATGTGGATCACTGGGACATCGTTATCTGATCGCTGGTGAGCTGTCAAACAGGCAGACTCACCAGAAATGAGGACCAGCGAGAATGCTGGTATACAAGGTAAACAGCGGGTAGCTAAGCAGAGTGCAGCTCTTAGTTACCCGATGCATACCCTGGTTACCAGCTCCCAGCGTTTGCTGTGCGGTGCTGGGAGCTCGTTCATTGTTGGTCTCCCGCTGTCACACGTGCCGATGCTGGGCACCCAGCAGGAGACCAACGATAAATTTATATTCCAGGTCATTTACCCACAACCAACTATGAACGACCTCATTGTTGGTCATTGGTAAATGTCACACGCTACGATGTCGTTTCGACATCGCTGCAACATCACCAAAGGGTTGACGTGCGACGATATCGTTACCGTATCGTACCGTGTACGGGCCTTAACTTGTGCAATGCCAGTCTTAGGCCCCATTCACACACTGCTTTTTTTGCTGCGTATTTTTTAAGCACAAGCTCATCACAACCAGGAGTGGGTGATTAAACATATAAGTGGAGGACTTGTTTCTATTAGACCTTTCCTCTGAGTGTGCCACTCCCGGTTTTGATTGTTCCATTCCTGGCTTTTTTTGAGCTTGTGCGTAAAAATACGCAGCAAAAAAAGCAGTGTTTGTGAATGGGGCCTTAATAGACTGGCCCTTATGTGTTTTTGCCATGATTGTGGCTAAATCTGCACTATTGCTGCAATATGCGTATTCAACCTAGGACATTTTAAGGGGGAATACTCATATTATTTAAACGCTTTCACTAGTTAGACATCATGAAAATAATCAATATTACAATTGACTTGCTTTTTCTATCTGGATTCTTTCTCCTGCAATGAGATCTTTTATCTTACATAATGTACAGCATGTTTCCATGTGTCTGGTGCAGTGTGCACAGCAACTACATTCTTGTAGAGTTTAGTATATAATTCCAGTCAGATATCTTTAACCCATTGATTTCTATGCAGCAGCTGCTCATCTCCCTTCCCCACCCTCTCAGCTCTAGGCAGGTCTCATTCTTATTATTCCTGCAGAATCACAATTCCCCAGCACCCAGCTTTATCACTTTCCAGAGCAGTTCTACTAATTATGGCTCTCACCTTCCTAGGCTGTGTGCTTGTTCCTGTAGTCTCTCTACCTAAATGTTGTGATAACAGTGTGGATTGATAACAATCAGTGACAGACCATTTATACATAATAGCAGAATGAAGCTATTAACCCAAACTCTCATTCAATGTGGGCCCATGCCTTGCAAATACCCATGAAGGGAAGCCTGCAGGGCTGTACGTTGCTCAAGAGATAACTTAAGAATAAACCTTTTAGTCAATTTAGAAAAAAACGTGATTTAAAATATCTTCAATAAAACTGAAGATGCACTAAATTTCAGATAGTTACAAGAAAGGGTGTTGGCACAATGGGGATGGTCCACATTTTACCATAGTCCACTGAAGCTCAGATCCTACCCCTCGCCTTTACACATAATACCTATTACATTAGCTGAAAATATAGGGAAATAGATTGCCCCCTCTACCACAAGTAATAGGACAGAAATGTGTTTTATGCCAGAATTCCTTTAAAAATTACATAATGTTAAAGCAATACAGCATTTTGTAAAATTTTTGTTATTTTTAGCGTTTTCATGCCGGGGCATGGCAATGCCTGGCCATCTCATTTCTGATCAGTTGTGACATACCTTACACAGTAAAGCCGGCGTCACATACGTCAATGTCATCAGCGATCTGATCGCTGGCGACATTGACGGCTGATCGCTGGTGAGCTGTCACACAGGCAGACTCACCAGCGATCAGTGGACCAGAGACATCGTGGAAATGATTTAAATATCATTTCCATGATGTCTTGCTCCCACTGACAGGCTGCAGTTAGCGGGAGCAGGCTGGTATCCAGGCTAAACTGCGGGTATCTAGGCAGCGTGCGCTGCCTAGATACCCGATGTATACCTTGGTTACCAGCTTTCTCCGCTCACCGGCTGGTATCCAAAGTACAGTCATGGCCAAATGTTTTGAGAATGACACCAAAATGATATTTTCACATGATCTGCTGCCCTCTGGTTTTTATTTGTGTTTGTCTGATGTTTATATCACATACAGAAATATAATTACAATCATATTATGAGTACCAAAAGGTTATATTGACAGTTAGAATGAGTTAATGCAGCAAGTCAATATTTACAGTGTTGACCCTTCTTCTTCAGGACCTCTGCAATTCTCCCTGGCTGCTCTCAATCAACTTCTGGACCAAATCCTGACTGATAGCAGTCCATTCTTGCATAATCAATGCTTGCATTTTGGGAGAATTTATTGGTTTTTGTTTGTCCACCCACCTCTTGATGATTGACCACAAGTTCTCAATGGGATTAAGATCTGGGGAGTTTCCAGGCCATGGACCCAAAATCTCTATGCTTTGTTCCCTGAGCCATTTAGTTATCACCTTTGCTTTATGGCAAGGTGCTCCATCATGCTGGAAAAGGCATTGTTGGGCGCCAAACTGCTCTTGGACGGTTGGGAGAAGTTGCTCTTGGAGGACATTCTGGTACCATTCTTTATTCATGGCTGTGTTTTTAGGCAAGACTGTGAGTGAGCCGATTCCCTTGGCTGAGAAGCAACCCCACACATGAATGGTTTCAGGATGCTTTACAGTTGGCATGAGACAAGACTGGTGGTAGCGCTCACCTCTTTTTCTCCGAATAAGCTGTTTTCCAGATGTCCCAAACAATCGAAAAGGGGATTCATCAGAGAAAATGACTTTACCTCAGTCCTCAGCAGTCCACTCCCTGAACCTTTTGCAGAATATCAGTCAGTCCCTGATGCTTATTCTGGAGAGAAGTGGCTTCTTTGCTGCCCTCCTTGAAACCAGGCCTTGCTCAAAGAGTCTCCGCCTCACAGTGCGTGCAGAAGCACTCACACCAGCCTGCTGCCATTCCTGAGCAAGTTCGGCACTGCTGGTAGTCCGATCCCGCAGCTGAAACAGTTTTAAGATATGGTTCTGGCGCTTGCTGGTCTTTCTTGGGCGCCCTGGAGCCTTTTTGACAACAATGGAAGCTTCGCATCCTTGAAGTTCTTGATGATGCGATAGATTGTTGACTGAGGTGCAATCTTTGTAGCTGCGATTCTCTTCCCTGTTAGGCCATTTTTGTGAAGTGCAATGATGGCTGCACGTGTTTCTTTAGAGATAACCAAGGTTAACTGAAGAGAAACAATGATACCAAGCATCAGCCTCCTTTTAAAGTGTCCAGTGGTGTCATTCTTACTTAATCATGACTGATTGATCGCCAGCCCCGTCCTCATCAACACCCACACCTGTGTTAGGGTACCTTTACACGCGGCTACATTTCTAGGGTGGCTACAGGTAACTTACTGGTTGCAGTGAAATCATGGAGACAAGGTTCTATCTTGTTGCTGTGTATAAATGGAATAATCTCTCCATGATTTCACTGCAACCAGTAAGTTACCTGTAGCCACCCTAGAAATGTAGCCGCGTGTAAAGGTACCCTTAATGGAACAATCACTAAAACGATGTTAGCTGCTCTTTTTATGGCAGGACTGCAATGATGTTGAAATGTGTTTTGGGGGTTAAAGTTCATTTTCTAGGCAAATATTGACTTAGCAAGTAATTGCTGTTAAGCTGATCACTCTTTATGACATTCTGGAGTATATGCAAATTGCCATTAGAAAAAATTAAGCAGTAGACTTTGTTAAAATTAATATTTGTATCATTCTCAAAACTTTTGGCCATGACTGTACACAGCGGGTAACTAGGGTCCCTAGTTACCTGCTGTATACCTTGGATACCAGCCGGTGAGCGGAGAAGGCTGGTAACCAAGGTATACATCGGGTATCTAGGCAGCGCACGCTGCCTAGATACCCGCAGTTTGCCCTGGATACCAGCTCCCAGCGCTTGCTGAGAGGTGCTGGGAGCTGGCTTATCGCGTCTCCCGGTGTCAAATGCAGCGTGTACACCGGGCGACCATCACCAGGTTTTCGGTCCTGTCCAAAAACCTGGCGACCATCAACCAGCGATTTATCGCTGGTTGATATACCATGTCACACACATCAATATCGCTGCAACGTCACGTGCAGCAGCGATATTGACAGCGATATTGATGCGTGTGACGGCCCCTTGAATCTAACTTCAGTCCCTCTCTGAAGTAAGATGTTTAGCAAAGCACCCTGTGGTGCACACCATTTCCAAGATAAGCCTTATTCATTAAGTAAGGCTGCTTTCACGTAACGATTTTCGGTCATCCGATTGTATCCGTTCCAAAACGGATACAATCGGATCCGAAATCGGACCCCATGTTCCCCTATGGGAATCGGATGTGCCACTATTAGCATCCGATTTTGGCACCATCAACATGTGAGCCTATGGACATCGGATCCGAGCTCACCTCGGATCCGATGTCGGCTCCGTATCCCCTGTCTTTCCCTGCTGCTGCCTCCTCCATCTTCTGCCCTTTCCTATTCTATATGTTGTGCCCCCGCTATTCTATTTTGTGTCCCCCTCTTCTCTATCCTCCTCTATCCCTATCCTGTCCCCTGTCCTCTCCCTGTGTGTAAAAAAATAAAAAAATCTCCTCCCGGAGGATACATCACCTGTCACCGGCTTCAACGCTGCACACGATCAGGACTGAAGAGCCTGTGATGATGTAAGAGACCCGGTCAGCTGACGAGTCATGTGACTCTGACATCATCACAGGCTCTTCTGCCCTGATGGTGCTGCAGCGTTGGAGCCGGTGAGAGGTGATGTATCCCCCAGGAGGAGATTTTTTTATTTTTTTACACATAGGGAGAGGACAGGGGACAGGATAGGGATAGAGGAGGATAGAATAGCGGGGGCACAGCAAAGAATAGCGGGGGGACAGAGTAGCATAGGAGAGGGAAGAAAATGGAGGAGGCAGGAGTAGGGAGAGACAGGGGACCGCAGGATCCACACGGATCCTGCAGATCGGATGGCTATTTGCCATCCGATTGCAGGCATCCGTATGGATCCGTGCCTGTCCGAGAGGTCCCCCTTCAAAGTCGGATCCCACGGACAGGCACAAAATCGTTATGTGAAACCAGCCTAAGTGTCTGCCTCTCAAAGGGAATCTGTCAGCAAGTTTTTCACATTAAAGAAGAAGCACATTCTGCACCAATCAGTTAAAGGAAAAAGCTAATCTGGGCATACACACATGGTATTTAAGAGTGTTGTCTGTGAAAAAAATGAGTACTGTGGTGCTCATTCCAGGTTAAGGCATGTCCATTTGTAGAAATAAAGAAAAATGGCACTTACCAGATCTTGCCTCATAAAATCCTCTTTATTTCATCTTCTTAAAATTACATGTCATGGCAGATGGACAAGCGCAGCATAGTGTCAGGATGACAGCTGTTTCATGTCAGCCCGACACTTCTACAGATCTGTCATCCTGATACTATGCTGTGCATGTCCACCCGCCACTGCCTGTCACAGGATGTGATCCTGATACTATGCTGTGCTTGTCCACCTGCCACTGCATGTAATTTTAAGAAGATGAAATAAAGAAGATTTTATGAGGTAAGATGTGGTGAGTGCCATTTTTCTTTATTTCTACAAATGTAAGCAAGTTTTTACTACCTCATCATGAAGTATCATGATGTAGGGAAAAGAGACCCTGAATCCAATGATGTATCACTTAGGCCGGCTTCAGACTGCGTGTCTGATCCGATCCGTAGCTGTCCGCTTGAGGCAGACAGCCGCGGACCGGATCAGCACACAGGACGGGGGGCTATTATGCCCTCCGATCCTGTGTGCAGCCACACGCAGTTCCTGCTGCTAATAGGTGAGGACCGCGGGCGTTGCGGTCCTGACCTGTCAGCCGCTGCGGCTGCGTGCGGCTGCACACAGGATCGGAGGGCATAATAGACCCCCAGTCCTGTGTGCTGATCCGGTCCGCGGCTGTCTGCCTCAAGCGGACAGCTACGGATCGGATCAGACACGCAGTCTGAAGCCGGCCTTAGTTTACTGGGTGCAGTGGTTCTGACACAGTCAAAATGTTTAGATTTAGCATGTAGAATAGCTGAGGAATCTGTCTGTAAACAATGAGAGTGTTGGGCTACCAGGCAAGAGCCAATGTAGTCTAAGTAATGTTAATGCCCTGGCGCTAAAACAATTAGTTTAAGTAAACAACAAGCAGCCTGACCACTTTCCATCCAGAGTGTTTTGATCAGACCCTGATCAGTTTGATCAGAGTGGTATCAGTTTTACACAGAGATGTAGACAAAAAAATATTTATCTTTCCTCCCTATTCTGACAATCCGTTAAAATCGGACTACGCTTGGATGGTCTGCCGTGTGCCGAGTGTGGTCTGCCGTTTTTCACAGAACCATAGATTTGCAGTGTCAATTTTGATACAACACTCTGTTTGATAAAAAATTGGAAACATGGTCAATTTTGATCTGTTTGAATTGAGGAAAAAAATCAGACATACAGTATGTCCAGCCCAATGGAAGATCACGGGCTATCTGTGAAAACCACAGATAGCGCTAATCTGATATAATCGGTCATTAGACTTATTTTAAGTCAGTTCTGTCATTGATGCATGCAGTCATGTTACGTTCTAGTATACATAAAAAAAATCTACTAACTTTTAACACAATAAATTCAATTTAACAATTAGTATCAATATTATCAATTCTGCAGTGGCCAATACTGTTTTTTTCAGCACTAAGTTTCAAGGCCCAAATCTCACCAAGGAAAACATCTACAAAGAGTTTATGTTTTCCCCATGTTTGCATGGGTTTCATCTGAGTGCTCTAGTTTAATCATACACGCCAAAGACATAATCATATGGAATTTAGATTGTGAGCTCCAATAAGGACAGTCATGATGATGTCTGTAAATTGCTGTGGAAGTAATGGCACTTTAAAAGTGAATGAAATACATACAGTAAGTATTGAAGCTTCCCTTGTTCCAGGGTGTTGTACATATGATACATACACTTTTGTAAATGGTTTTTCTGTAAAACACAAGGAAAAAGCAGTACCGTAACTTACTGGACATTGGGGTCTTACCTCTGGGGCCCCAGTGTTCCTGTACCCAGGGCCGCACCGTCCATTGGACAAGTGAGCCCTGTCATTCAGGCGGCAGCCGGCAGGGGGAGCGGCAGTGCAGAAGGGGCGGCGCCTCATGCACGCAGCCTCCCCCTGTCATGGCGCCGGCCGCTCACCCCGCGCGCACCGCAGGTAAGCGGCGAGACCCGGGAGAGGCACAGAAGGGGCGGCAGGGGCCGCAGGCATCACTAGCCCCCCCCCCCCGGGACTCACGGCCGCGGCCGGCAACCACTGCCGCGGCTTAGGCGGCAGTGGCGAGCCGGTCATAGTACAAGGGCGGCAGCCCCAGGCTCCAACAGCACCCCCCCCCCCGTAGGCAGTGCGGCTCAGGCGGCAGTGGGGCTCGGTGCACCCCTGCCTGTACCTTAAGCATAGTCTCTATATAGAATGAAGTGGTGATACACATGCTTGACCTCTGCTCCATTCATTGCATATTGGACTGCCAGAGAACACCAAGCATTGTGCTCTGCTTTTCCTAGCATTTCCTAAAATAAAAAAGACATTCATATAGTTCCTTGTAGTCTTTTTATTCTTATGTCTAAGAAATTTAAAGCATCAATCCAGCTTTGGAGTGGTGCTATAGCTCGAAGTCCCTTGCTCTTAGGCCAGCTTCACACCACGTTCTTCCCCTGTCAGGTTCTGTTCAGTGTTTTGCAGGATGCACGGGACATAACCTGACAGCCCCGGACAAACAAAACCGGAGGGCAAATATGCCCTCCGATCCTGTTTTGTGCCAAAATCAGTGGCTGCCACTGTCCACAGCTCAAATATGAGCATAGCGGCTGGGGTGAGCTAATCGCGGTGCTGAAATTCCAGCCGGCGGCTCTATCAGCTGCCACTGTCCAGGTGCTGAACGAGCGCGGCTTGAATTTTGAAGCCGATGCTCATTCGGCACCTGGCGCCCGGAAGCCGGATAGTTTTGCTGCCATATCCGGCTGATCCAGTGCCCATAGACTCCCATTTTATGGGGCATCGGATCGCTGTGGATCCCGGAGGATCAGGTTTTCATCAATTTTTGCCCTAGACAGAAAAAATGCTGTATGCTCCAATTTTGTGTCCGGGGCAAAAAAACAAAATCTGCTGGATCCTCCCTGACAGCACAAAACCAGATGGCAAATCACTGCTGTACAGCCCCATTGGCTTAATACAGGGGCCAAATCGCATCCGGGGCTGTCCGGTTCACACCGGACAGCCCCGGATCCACAAAATCGTGGTGTGAAGCCGGCCTTAGTCTTATACTCCATTGCTGCCATCTTCATAATTTTCCAACAGCGCCCTGTTTGGTCTGTGGGGATATTTGACCTGCCGGCGGCTCCAGTGTTTCATGGAGTGTGCCAGAGGTTACAAATAAATACAGCTCTATTAGCGCCTCATTTTGAACTTGTTCTGGCTTTCATAGACTTGTTTTGAGAACTTGGGTCATAACTTCTGACCTCCAACCAGTCAGAAGTTACAGGCAGGAGATGGTGATGCAGGACTGAAGCCACTCTGAAAAAGGGTGAGAAGGAGGAGGATGAGTATAAGGCAGGAAAAAAAAAACACTGGAGGGATGCTTCAGGGTTTTCTTATCGGTGTCAGCATCTTTAGATTTACTTTCTTTCATGTTTACGATATCTAAAATAGCAACACTTCCAGTATGTGGATATGGCTTGATATCACTTGATAGTGATTAAAAAGAAGAAAAAATAGCTAAGATCTCTTCCAAGTCCGTAGTTTTACTTTAACACACATTTAACATATAGTCTAAAATAACAAAGAGACAGAAATCCAAGGAATGGGGCAGAAATTAAGTGGGTTCATTCCCCAAGGATCTCTAATGAATAAACCCACTTAATTACTTAATTTCACTACACGCCGCAATTTTTGGTAGCGATAGGAGGCAATCTAACGTGTGCGTGCACGTTTTTCATGGTTGCGTCAGATCGCCGATAGCGCTTATACATGCCGCAATTTCGCCCTCAACCTAAGGCGATGTGTCGCCCCGAAATAACCACACCAACAGCACGTAACATCCGGTAGACTCCCATCGCCGCTTCACACACCGCAATCCCCAAAGGAATGTGGGCGTACATGTTCAGTGCCGCGAGACATGGCAGACTGGTGTATACCGTGCCTCAAACACGCTGATTAGACAACGCAATAGCGTCATGATTGGGCGGCTTGCGCTGGAAGGCTGGCTAATACGTGACGCCATTGCCATTGTGTGGTGGTGAATGGACAGCTCTTCAAATATGGCGCGGTGTCAAGTGACAGCCAATGGGAACACAGTAGCCACCACCAATCATTGCTGACGGGGTGCGGACTCCAGCAAGCTGTGGCACGCCTACAAGAAATCAATAGGCGATGCAGATTCCATCACTATCGCCCGTTCACACGCCAAAAGCCAGGAATCTCACCTTCATGATTGCCTCTGATTTTGGAGCAGTGCTCTGTAATCGGAACCAGGTGACAACTTTTTTATCACCGCCAAATTCCCAAATTACACACCGCAACTGCGAGGCAATTTGACAGCTATGGTTCCGGGGCGACATATCGCCGTCAGATTCCTTGCCGTGGTTCGGCGTGTAAAGGTACCCTTAGAGTGCTGTTTCTATTTTTTCGTGTTTGTTTCATCTGTTGAGGCATTTTTGGCTAGCTCCGAACAAAATGTGTTTGCACCCAAAAGTAAGGACAGTGGTGCTATATTCTTCATAATTTATAGTCTAGATCTGCATGTAACCGTATTGAAAATTGTATTAAAAGTATCAAAAAATTGACTTCTATGTAAAGATAAGTTGTATGATAAATGTGCGTAGAGATCATCTAAGGCTGCATCCGTAAGTCATCATTGTAAGAGCTTATGCACAGAGCCATATTACGACTATGTTTACAAACTTGGAATAAAAACAATTGTCAAAAATAACATGGTTTTGAATTTTTTTGCAATTAGTTGAGTATAGGTGACAAGCTTCCACAGTTGCTTTTACTAAATTTGAAATGTTGACCTCATTAGTATGGCAATAGGAAAGTGTCTTCCATCATTTACAATTTAAAATTCCCCAATAGCTTGTCTGACCAAGTAGATCATATTGAAATAACATTAATTTAATGATTGTATTAAACTACAGTATATGAATGTAAATAAGGTTATAACTAAAAGCTCTATCTTTCATTTTATAGGTCCCTGGCTACAACTTCTGTTGTCGACATTAAATCTTAAATCTTAGGGAAATGGCGGAAGGCACAAACCAGTTGCCATTTTTTTTTGGGAACATAACTCGTGAAGAAGCTGAGAACTATCTTAAACAAGGAGGTTTAAGTGATGGCTTATATTTGTTACGGCAGAGCAGAAGTTACCTTGGTGGTTATGCCCTGTCTGTATCTCATGGTCGAAAATATTACCACTACACCATTGAAAGAGAGTTGAGTGGAACATATGCTATAGCTGGTGGAATATCTCATAACTCCCCAACTGAACTCTGTAACTATCATATTCATGAAGGTAGTGGACTTGTCTGTTTATTGAAGAAGCCTTGCACTCGTCCATCTGGTGTTCAACCAAAAATTGGACCCTTTGAAGACCTCAAAGAGAATCTTATCAGAGAGTACGTACAGCAAACATGGAATTTACAGGTAAGATCATCTTTCATATGCCTGGGTGCTATCTTTTTATAGTGCAACAAGATGCATTTCGCTTTGACCAGTCCAAATCTAGCTGATGTTTGTGAAGAGCAGGTCAGTACACCTTGACCAACCTATCGTACCTAAAGGAGAGATAATGTAGCACAAATATCTAACACAGGGGGGCATATGCCACACATAGGGGACGTGTGCCATGCATAGTGGATGTGTGCCACGCATAGGGGACGTGTGCCATGCATTGGGGACATGTGCCACGCATAATGGACGTGTGCCATGCATAATGGACGTGTGACATGCATAGGGGACGTGTGCCATGCATAGGGGACGTGTGCCATAGATAATGGACATGTGCCACACTTAGGGGACGTGTGCCACGCATAGGGGATGTGTGCCATGCATAAGGGATGTGTGCCACGCTTAATGGACGTGTGCCATGCATAGGGGATGTGTGCCATGCATAGGGGATGTGTGCTATGCATAATGGACTTGTGCCCTGGATAGGGGACATGTGCCATGCATAGGGGACTTGTGCCATGCATAGGGGACATGAGCCATGCATAGGGGACTTGTGCAATGCATAGGGGACGTGTGCCACGCATAGGGGATGTGTACCACGCATAATAGACATGTGCCATACATAGGGGATGTGTGCCATGCATAGGGGAGGTGTGCCATGTATAGGGGACGTGTGCCATGCATAGGGGACATGTGCCATGCATAGGGATCGTGTGCCACGCATAAGGGATGTGTGCCATGCATAGGGGACGTGTGCCCTGAATAGGGGACGTGTGCCCTGAATAGGGGATGTGTGCCAAGCATAGGGGACGTGTGCCAGGCATAGGGGATGTGTGCCAAGCATAGAGGATGTGTGCCATGCATAGAGGATGTGTACCATGCATAGGGGATGTGTGCCATGCATAGGGGATGGCCATGCATAGGGGACGTGTGCTATGCATAATAGACATGTGCCGTGCATAGGGGACATGTGCCGTGCATGATGGATGTGTGCCATGTATAGAGGACGTGTGCCATGCATAGGGGACGTGTGCCATGCATAATGGACATGTGCCATGCATAATGGACGTGTGCCATGCATAATGGATGTGTGCCATGCATAGGGACGTTGTCACGTCGCCATTGGACTCGGTGGCTGGTGTTCCTGCCTCGGCCGCTGGGAGGAGTGTCACGTCGCCATTGGACTCGGTGGCTGGTGTTCCTGCCTCGGCCGCTGGGAGGAGCCGGATTCCTTCGGCTGGTGGCGCCGGTGATAGGATGGCCTTGTCCTCATATGGAACCGCTCCCGCGACGTCTGCCTCTGTCGCTGAGCGCCGCTGTGTTTCCCCTCTGGGTGGTGTTGGTCGCAGAGGAAAGGGCCCTGCAGAGGTGTCCGTTAGGCGCAGCCTGCGTTCTTCTGTCAGAGGAGGCGTGGGTGGAGCCAGTCATGCATCTCCATCTGGCCTGGATCTAGGGGCGGTCCGGATGAGGTCATCAGGTTGTGAGCTCCAGCCTATGGGAGGTAGCCGTGCCCTTCAAGTACATTGGAGCCTGGCTTGCAGGCCGCCAGATATAGTTTTGGTTCCCCAGTGATAGTGTGTGTTTAGTTTCGTGTCTGACCTTGCCTGGATTTCTGACTCTGCCTCTGCCTATTGATTTTGTACCTCAGCTGCCCTCTTGGTTTTGCCCTTGACCTTTGCCTGGATTTCTGACTCTGCCTCTGCCTATTGATTTTGTACCTCAGCTGCCCTCTTGGTTTTGCTCTTGACCTTTGCCTGGATTTTTGACTCTGCTACTGCCTGACGATTTTGTACCTTCGCTCCCTCTCGGTTTTGACTCGGACATCTGACTTCGTTTTTCGGGTCTTGATTTTCCCTGGCGACCTCCCCGGCTCTGTTGCTCATATAGGCAGCTACCCCCTGGGCTCCGCTATAATTCCAGATCCCTGTATAGGGGTTAAGGGTCTCGGGGTTTCTCGGGGTGCTGCCTACCAGCAGCTCGGCCTCACAGCGGATGGTCGTCACATTATATCTGGCCATACCATTCTTTATATATAGATAGACTATATATAAAGCATTCCTTTTACCTTTTTTTTTTTCCTTTTCCCAATGGTTTTTTTTTCTTTTCTCTGAGCTGTGTCTGCTGTGATTGCTCCCTCAAAGCACCTGTGTCTAGCTTCTCAGGCCTGTGGAGGAACACTCCCGTCATCTCATTTAGACATGCTGCACAAGCCAGAAGCTGGAGTCCTCTGCAGGAACACTGGAGATCAGAAGGCCTTATACCCTGGATGTCAGCACCTGGGGGGCTCTGGCTCTGCCTGCCCGGGTGCACAGGTATTGCCAGCGGATGCTGCCAAAGTTTTATTACCTATTTCTTTATCTTACCTTAAGAAATCTGTGTGTTTAGAGGCTTATGTTGACAGTGGTTCAGAGGGGAATTTCATAGATCTCCCTGTAGCGAGAAATCTTGGTGTACCACTGCTGAGGCTTAACGCCCCCATTAGAACCACTGCAGTTAATGGCACTCCCCTCATCCAGGGTGAAGTGGAATATGTCACTGAGGAAGTGTCAATGCTGGTGGGGTCTTTACATGCTGAAAAGGTGTTATTTTTTGCTATCAATAATTTATCATCTGCAGTAATCCTGGGCATGCCATGGTTACGCAAACATAACCCAGTCATAGACTGGCACTTGGGTGACATCGTGCGCTGGAGCCCAAAGTGTCAGGAACACTGTATCTCGCTATCTGTAAACCAAGTGGAGGTCAAGCCTCCTCCCTTTGTACCATATGCCTTTAGAGACTTTGAGGATGTGTTTTCTATTCAGGAATCAGAGAAATTACCCCCTCACAGAAAGTATGATTGCGCCATAGATTTGATACCTGCTTCTCGTCTCCCAAAGGGGAGAATATTTAATCTCTCTGGTCCTGAACGTCAGGCTATGAATGATTACATAGCAGACAGTCTGAGAAAAGGGTATATTAGACCATCCACCTCACCAGTAGGAGCTGGTTTCTTTTTTGTGGGAAAGAAAGATGGCGGCCTCAGACCTTGCATTGATTACCGCGAATTGAACGCGATCACTGTGAAAAACCAGTATCCTCTTCCACTCATCCCTGATCTTTATAATCAGCTGTTGGGAGCCAGGTATTTCACCAAACTGGACCTCAGGGGAGCATATAACCTGGTCCGTATAAAAGAAGGCGATGAGTGGAAGACCGCGTTCAATACACCTCTCGGCCATTTTGAGTATCTCGTAATGCCGTTCGGGTTAAGTAACGCACCTGCCGTGTTTCAGAATTTTGTCAATGATATTTTCAGAGATATCAGTGGTGTATATGTGGTCGTGTATTTGGACGACATTCTGGTCTTTTCTCCCGGTCTTTGGTCACACGTCCGACATGTCCGTACTGTACTCCAGAGACTCAGAGAGCATTCTCTATTTGCCAAATTAGAGAAATGTGTCTTCATGGAGGAAGAGATAAAATTTTTTGGATATATTATATCGGCTAAAGGTTTTCGCATGGATCCTGCCAAAATTAAACCCATTAAGGAATGGGTACAACCTAAGTCTCTGAAGGCACTGCAGCGATTCTTGGGTTTCGCTAACTATTATCGTAAATTTATTAAAGGGTTTTCAGAGATAGCCAAACCACTCACTGATTTGACGCGTAAAGGGGCGGATGTGGTTAATTGGAAGCCTGAAGCCATTCATGCGTTTTCTAAGTTAAAAGAGTGTTTCTCTGCGGATCCAATATTGGTGCAGCCTGATTTGGACCGCCCCTTCATTGTAGAGGTAGATGCCTCTGAAGTTGGAGTGGGAGCAGTGCTGTCACAAGGCACCGCATCTCTCACTCAACTTCGTCCGTGTGCCTTCTTTTCCCGAAAATTTTCCTCTATAGAGATGAATTATGATGTAGGTAATCGGGAATTGTTGGCAATCAAATGGGCCTTCGAGGAATGGCGCCACTTCCTCGAAGGCGCCAAACATAGGATTACCGTAATCACTGATCACAAAAATCTAACCTATTTGGAGTCAGCGAAAAGACTGAATCCTAGACAGGCTAGATGGGCCTTGTTCTTCTCCAGATTCGATTTTGTGATCACTTTCAGACCGGGTACTAAAAATGTGAGGGCTGATGCCCGTCTCGAAGTTTTTGCCCCTTACAAGTCGAGGACGTGGAACCGACTCCCATTTTAGCCAAGGGGATTATTGTCTCGGCTGTGTCTTTGGATCTTCTGGAAGAGATTCGTAGATCTCCAGAACAGGCCCCTGACACTACTCCTGCCCAGAAACTATTTGTCCCTACCAAATTCCGCCTCCAAGTTCTTAAAGAATCTCATGATTCCGTCCTTGCAGGGCATCCTGGTATCAATAACACCATCAGACTTGTAACCAGGAGTTTGTGGTGGCCAACCATAGTAAAGGACTGTAAGGAATATGTACTGGCTTGTGAAACCTGTGCTCGCGCTAAGTCTCCCCGCAACCGCCCTGCCGGGTTGCTCCAGTCTTTGCCTACCCCTGAGGGTCCTTGGACTCATATCTCCGTGGATTTTATTACTGACCTGCCACTCTCAGAAGGGAAGACTTGTATCTGGGTAGTGGTAGACAGATTCAGCAAGCAGTGTCATTTTGTTCCGCTGTCCGGGTTACCTAATTCCGAGACCCTGAGCAAAGTATTCATAAATCATGTTGTGCGATTGCATGGTGTTCCTGTGAATATTGTTTCTGACAGGGGCACCCAGTTCGTTACTAAGTTTTGGAGGGCATTCTGTAAACGGATTGGAATTGACTATTCCTTTTCTTCTGCCTATCACCCTGAAACCAATGGTCAAACCGAGCACGCAAATCAAGCTCTCGAACAGTATCTACGTTGTTATATCTCTGAGCATCAATCTGATTGGGTGGAACATCTGCCACTAGCAGAATTTGCCATGAATAACCAGTACCAGGAGTCCATCAAGACCACCCCTTTCTACTGTAATCATGGGCTGCACCCGCGCTTTTGTTCATTTTCTCTAGGCTTTCTGACGTCCCTGGGGTAGAAAGGTCCGTAGATCAGTTAAAGACTATCTGGTCTGAAGTGAACAAAAACTTAAAGGGGCTCAGACTAGGCAGGCGTCTTCTGCTAATAAACGGCGCTCCAAGGGTCCGGACCTGGGAGTTGGGGACAAAGTTTGGTTGTCTACAAAAAATATCAAGCTCAAAGTGCCGTCTGCCAAACTAGGTCCCAGGTTTATTGGTCCGTATGAAATAATTGACGTGATTAACCCTGTAGCCTTTCGTCTGAAGCTCCCTCAATCATTCAAACTGCGCAATGTATTCCATAAATCCCTTCTCAAATTGTACCGATCTCCGATTCGTCCTGTCCGGTCCCCTCCTCCTCCGGTCTTGGTCGGGGGTGCCGTGGAATACGAAGTTCAACGGATCCTTGATTCCCGTTTAGTGAGAGGATCCGTGCAGTATCTGGTACATTGGAAGGGCTATGGTCCGGAGGAGAGGTCCTGGGTGCCTGCCAGTAATATCCATGCCAAGGGTTTGATCAGGAAGTTTCATCTTCTTCATCCCAATAAACCAGGTTTTGTGGGTCCGGAGGCCCCTCGTAGAGGGGGGGGTACTGTCACGTCGCCATTGGACTCGGTGGCTGGTGTTCCTGCCTCGGCCGCTGGGAGGAGTGTCACGTCGCCATTGGACTCGGTGGCTGGTGTTCCTGCCTCGGCCGCTGGGAGGAGCCGGATTCCTTCGGCTGGTGGCGCCGGTGATAGGAGGGCCTTGTCCTCATATGGAACCGCTCCCGCGACGTCTGCCTCTGTCGCTGAGCGCCGCTGTGTTTCCCCTCTGGGTGGTGTTGGTCGCAGAGGAAAGGGCCCTGCAGAGGTGTCCGTTAGGCGCAGCCTGCGTTCTTCTGTCAGAGGAGGCGTGGGTGGAGCCAGTCATGCATCTCCATCTGGCCTGGATCTAGGGGCGGTCCGGATGAGGTCATCAGGTTGTGAGCTCCAGCCTATGGGAGGTAGCCGTGCCCTTCAAGTACATTGGAGCCTGGCTTGCAGGCCGCCAGATATAGTTTTGGTTCCCCAGTGATAGTGTGTGTTTAGTTTCGTGTCTGACCTTGCCTGGATTTCTGACTCTGCCTCTGCCTATTGATTTTGTACCTCAGCTGCCCTCTTGGTTTTGCCCTTGACCTTTGCCTGGATTTCTGACTCTGCCTCTGCCTATTGATTTTGTACCTCAGCTGCCCTCTTGGTTTTGCCCTTGACCTTTGCCTGGATTTTTGACTCTGCTACTGCCTGACGATTTTGTACCTTCGCTCCCTCTCGGTTTTGACTCGGACATCTGACTTCGTTTTTCGGGTCTTGATTTTCCCTGGCGACCTCCCCGACTCTGTTGCTCATATAGGCAGCTACCCCCTGGGCTCCGCTATAATTCCAGATCCCTGTATAGGGGTTAAGGGTCTCGGGGTTTCTCGGGGTGCTGCCTACCAGCAGCTCGGCCTCACAGCGGATGGTCGTCACAGACGTGTGCCATGCATAGGGGACGTGTGCCATGCATAGGGGACGTGTGCCATGCATAGGGGACGTGTGCCATGCATAGGAGACGTGTGCCATGCATAGGCAGGGCCACACTGTCCAATGGTCAATATGAGCCTTTTGGCTCAGGCGGCATGGAGGTAGGGGGAGCCGCAAAGCTGAAGGGGGGGGTGCACCATGCAACCGGCTCCCTGTGTTACGTGCGCTGGCCGCATAAGGTAAAATCACCAGCATCTTCTACTGACAGCACACCCACCCCCGCTCCTCACCCACGGCCGCCGACAGTAGCTCAACCCTTTCGGTCCTCACCTAGGCTCAGGCGGCAGAGAGTCTTGCTGCACCCCTGTGCATAGGGGAAATTAATCTGATATGCAAACTGGCAAATATGTTTTGTACAAAAAAAGCACTGGCGACGCATCAACGACGCGGGATTGCCGTGACAGAGACGACAGCGCTACAGTCACATAGCGGGCGGGAAAGCCGACTTCACTGTCGGCTTTCCCGTCCCGCTATTTGTAATGAACAGCGATGTGAAAACGATGCAACAGCAATCCCGGCCAGGTCGTATCGTTATCAGTATCGCTGGTGCGTTTTTATGTGTGACGGGGGCTCTATACTTACAGGACCTCTGATGATATCACAATCATGGCCGCAGAAAGATCATATGACATCACCAGAGTTCCTTAAGCTAAGCGCACACAGCACCAGGATTCAGGTACTGCAGACCACTTACACCCACACACCCTACACTCACCCTGCACTCACACTCACCCACCACTCACACTCATCCTGCACTGATGTCACACTCTGCCCTGCACTCACGTCACACTCTGCCCTGCACTCACGTCACACACTGTCCTGCACTCACGTCACACTCTGCCCTGCTCTCACGTCACACTCACCTTGCACTCACCTCACACTTAGCCCTGCACTCACCTTGGACTCATGTCACACTGTCTCTAATGCAAAACCCGTGCCACTGATTGTTCGCGGCTGGCTGGGCGTGACCAATCAGCGACGCGGGATTTCCGTTACAGCGAAACAGGCACAGTCCGCCTGGCCTCCCGGCCCCACTCCGCTCGGTGTCCTGCCCGCTGCTCACCCGCTCCACGTCCCTCCCGGCCGCCGCTCCATGCTCCATCTGCCTACCGCTCACCCCGCCATTCTTCTTTTTCTTTTCGTGGCATAGACTCCAGAAATTCAAAGGCCGCGGGGGTGGGGGTGGAGCTACCAAAGGGGGCATCATAATGGCCATGAACAAGGGCACGCCCACCACATCAGGGCTATGCGCTTGGACGCACCTACTATGATGCCCCCTATTAACTCCGCCCCTGAGGCCTTGGAATTGTTGATGTCTCTGCTGAAGGAAGAAGAAGACATGCTAGGGTGAGAGGCGGCTGAACAGAAGCCTGGAGCGGGTGAGAACTGAGGGGGCCACTGCTGCACACTCGCACAACCGCACCGCCGTACACCCGCACTGCCGTACTCCTGCACCGCCGCACACCCACATATTCTAGAATACCCGATGCGTTAGAATCGGGCCACCATCTAGTTTAAAATAATTTAACACTAGTACCTTACAATTTTTGGTATAGCTTTTACAGATTTACAGGTGCAAAGTAAAATGTATAACTTACTAGCGGGTAATTTTTGCATTGTAAAAGTGTAGCACTGGTTCTCGTTATTTCAACAGGACCATCAAAAGTATTACTTGGCTTAATTCCATGGGAAGGATGTTAGATTCAAGTTATTGTCCATGTCCTATGGCTAAATAACCTGACAAAGACATTGTGGTTTTTAGGCCCAAACTTTGTTCCCCAGTGAAAGTGAGAACACAGAATTGTTCCTTCTGACCTACTGATTTGCAGCAGTAGATGAGAAAATCTAAGTTATACCCCAGCAATGCAAATATAGTGTCCAGAAACTATGAAAGATAGGCAGTTGTGTCCCAAATTTGCAAGGTTATTTGCCCCCTACTAACATCAGCTTAGCTTGTCAGTTCCCTTTAAGTGAAAAGTCCAATTTTAAAGTACTTAGCAGCATGGAAAGAAAATTCATATACAGTTAATTATGAATATATTTGTCAAATGACAAATAATATTAGATAAACACTTGGAAAACAGTGTGTCACTATGAAATTTGATTTAGAGCTAACGTGAGGGTGGAGTCTAAGATATTTTGTAACAGAAGAAGAAAGCTAGCACTACCTGAGGATAGCATGCAATGTAAAATCTGCACTGCATTTATTCATTCCAAACTGTATTATAAAAGTGAGATTTTTGGCGAATCATTGATAGATTTTTTTCAGCCACCTGTCATGTCAAGGCAAATCTCATTAGGACGGTCCTATTCTATGTATTTTTTTTATTTCATTTTAGTTGTGCCATATGGCCTGCATATAGAAAAAAAAGAAAAAACATTAAATGCAGCACTGACCTGGAGCATTTCAGAACAGCTCCCATGATGCTAGACAGGCGCATGTGAATAAAGACAGAAAGGCCCTAAAATATGCAGCAGATGCCACACATTTGAGAACTGACCTCTAAAGTGCCGAGTCAGCAAATTAATGACTAAAGGCAAGGCAGACCCAAGCAAATATTGTTTGAAATTAGTGTGAGCAGCTACCAAGGTTTGCCACAATCAAGACAGAAGGAATAGCCGGCTAAACCAGGTGTGAAAGTCTCAGTGAGGGTCAGCCACAAAGCAGTACTGAAAAACAAGCGTTATTAATTGTAAGCACCATTTGCTAGAGCCTGTCATTCATGACTGTACTGGTCTGGTACTGTGAGAGTCTGTTCTGAAAAGTCCAGGCATGTGTACCATCTGCTGCATATGCTGTGGCCTGTTCTGACTTCATTCACATATGCCAGTCTAGCATCATGGGAGCCATTCTGAAACGCTCCAGGTAAGTACTGCTTTTAATGGTTCTGATGTTTATCTATGTTGGAGGCCGCTTGGCACAACTAAAATTAAATTAAAGAAATAGAGAGAGTAGGACCGCCCTAATGAGATTTGCCTTGACGCGGCAGGGTGGCTATCTCAATTTTATTTATATAAATACAGTTAGGAATTATATGTGCAGTCACATGATTTACATTGCTTGCTATACTCTGATAGAGCTGACTCTTTTTGTTTTAAGATGTTTTGTGTTTCAACATGCCCCTCACTCCTGCAGAAGTAACTACAGATGGTTCCATTTTGAAGAAACAGAAGTGAGGTCATACAAATTAGTTTAGACAACATTCAAAGACAGATCTTCCAAAAGAAAATCCAAAATGGCAGACACTAGAAACCTTCAAAAATTAATTCAACTCCACATCTCCATGTTGCTATGTAAATTGTATCTCGAAATGCTGCCAACAGATGATTAAGGCGGCCGTCACACGCTACAATATCGTGAGCGATATTGTTAGCGATCACGTGCACGCGCGATCGCTAACGATATCGCTCACATCGCTGGTGAGCTGTACACAGGCAGACTCACCAGCGATGTGGGCCAGCGAGATCGCTGGTAACTATGGTACACATCGGGTTACTAGGCGCCGCGCGCCTTAGTAACCGACGTTTACCATAGATACCATCTCCCAGCATTGGCTCTGCCGCTGGGAGATCGTTCATCGTGGTGTCACACACCACGATGATGCAGATTGAACAAGCGTTTATCGCTTATATGAGCTCCGGCTCTCATATCTGCGATGTCACGATCAAGCGATTTTACATTGTAAAATCGCTTGATTGCACGCACGATGCACAAACGATATCGCTTAAGCGATCAAAAAGCAGATCGCTTAAACGATATCGTGCATTAAATTGAACCGTGTGACAGTCGCCTCTGATATATATGTCTTCCTCTGTGAGGCTGCGTTCAGATGTGGTGTATTTGGCCGTGTATTGTGCAGTGGCGCTTTTTTGTGTGCGTTTAAGCGCAAAAAAGTGTGACTGCCTTCAAACACCAAGCTTTTCTCACTGCACTTTCTCGATGCCATTTTAACATGTAGCCTATGGGAAAAGCGTGCCAAAAAAAGCACCATGTCAATTCTTTTTCCGTGTGCGCTTTAGCAATGAAAGTGCGCACGCAAAAATACGCGGCTAAATGCGGCCTCTGCTCACCTCTCAGCAAAAGCCATCGTTTTTCCTGGAAGGCGTATCCAACTTTATTTGGCACTGCTTGTATGTGAGCGCTCAAAGCGCTGCCTAAAAGCAGGAATACACAGCAATTAAACCTTGTCTGAACGCAGCCTAATCTAAATTAGAAAAGATATATAATCCAAAAATAAAAACTGATTAGTAAAAATAAATATTATTTTTTTTTAGTTTAGATTATTAAAAAACAATATAGGCAATAAATTCCCTTTAACTAAAGCTGTACAACAGTTAGTCACATATACCAAGTTATGTAAGATGAAACTCAAAAAAGTAAATAGTACTGGCGCTCAACACGTAAAATATTTTTACTTTTATTGAACACATGAACAACTGAAAAACTTTTTAAAAAGAGGGGGAAGAAGGAACTTTAAAGGAGCTGCATGTACAAGACAGGGTCTGCATCCACACCTGCAAGGAATAAAATGGGGATATGAGTATAAAAGTACTGCGCTCACTCGAATTAGATAAAATAATTATTTTTTTATTTATTTCTTTTTTTTCAAAATAAAAAAAATATTTTACCTAACAGTCATACAAATATAGCTCTTGCTGCAGATAACTTGGTTTTGTGTTTTTGTCTGATTACGGCTATGAAATTATTTGTGAGAAATATATGGGACTAATTGTCATAAAACAACATTCATAATTAATGGAGCAAAAAAAAAATCAGATCCGATGTGCACGCAAGGAGTGAGGGTTGCTCCGGCCGGATGCCGACCTCACTTCCTCAGGTGGGACTTAGAGCGGTGACGTCACACAGAGCTCTGAGTAAGACGTGCTGGGATAGCACACTGACAGATGGGGTAGAGGGGCAGATAATGATCCGACGTTTTTCGAAATTGTAACAGATGTTGAGGGACGGACCTCGCCTTGCTGCGGCAGATCTGATATGCACGCGAGGAGTAAGGGCTGCTCCGGCCGGACGCCGACCTCACTTCCTCGGGCGGGATTTAGAGCGGTGACGTCACACAGAGCTCTGAGTCAGATGTGCTTGGATAGCACACTGACAGATGGGGCAGAGGGACAGATGATGATCCGATGCGTTTCAAACTTGTAACAGAAATTGAGGGACGGACTCGCCTTGCTTGCTTTTTGCACATACTTCATACATTTTTTATTGCTTGTTTGATTGTGAATGTTGTTTTCTGACAATTAGTCCCGTATATTTCTCACAAATAATTTCTTAGCTGTAAACAGACAATAACACAAAACCAAATTATCCACAGCAAGAGCTATATTTATAAGACTGTTGGGTAAAATATATTTTTTTATTTAGAAAAAAAACCTATTTTATCTAATTAAAGTGAGTGCTTTTATACTTATATCCCCAAGTTATGTAAGATGTTTCACTGTGTACATGCTGCTGTATTAGGGTACGTGCACAAGATCAGGAGACACTGCGTTCTGGACGCAGTGTCTCTTCTCTATGGGGAAACACAGCCACTCTGTGCCCATGGTCAGCATTTGGGGCACAATGTTTTTTCCCTACCGAGATCACCTCCAACCCTGAATCACTAAATTGACATGCT
>JARQOC010000003.1:577679186-577810253 GCA_033576535.1 Allobates femoralis
GGAAAAAATTAATTTGTGTTGACCAGTACCAACTTTTGTATTAAAATTTTAAAGGGTTGGGATAAAATCCTAATTTTCCCCTTTTTGTTTTTCTGACCAGTAACCGGGCTGGGGGGCCCTTTAACTTGAAAGGTTTTGGCCAAAACCCTATCCCTGAAAAATTAAGTCCCAAAACTGGTTAATTACATTTTCAACAGGTTTGGGGACTAAAATCCTAATTTTGGGGCCAGTCACCGCTTTCTCTCCTTTGGGTTTTCCCAAAATTTAAACTCCTCCCCCCCTTTTCAGAACCAACTTTTGAAAATTTAAACCCTAAATACAGGTTTAGGCTAAAATCCTAACCCCTCTTGAAAATTTTAAAAACTCCCAACTGGTGAAACAAAAAACCCTTGATACAGGTTGGGGAAAAAACCAATCTCCTTTTCCAAAACAACGGGGCTGTGATTACTTTTTTTTTATAAGTTGGCCAAACTTTTTGGCCTTTTACAGTCACCAAAACCCTTTGCTTTTCTTGTATTTTGGAAAAATTTTCCCAATAACCGTTTGGTAATTTCCAAAAACAGGTAAAAACACTGGTTGAAATTAACCCTTAACAGGTTAGGAAAAAACCCTAAAATTTTTGATTAAAGTCCCAATTTGGTGACTTACCATTGTAAGGAGGGCCTAAAATCCTAATTCCTGTCACCTTTTACAGTACCAGGGACTGGGTAATTAATACCTTTTTTTTCGGTTTTAGGGACAAAAAATCCAACCCCCTGTGTTTAAACAACCAGTGTTGAATTTTATTGATAAGGTTAGGGAAAAACCTATCTTTGTGTTAAAACAGTAAACTGGTTTAGTCAAAAACCTTGTAAGGAGGGCTTTAAAATTAATCTTGTCAATTCATAAAGAGGTGTATTTTTTTATACGGGTTGGGTTTTAAAACAAAACTCTTTGATAAAACCCCCCGCCAATGGGGGGTGTAAACCTTGTAAGGTTAGGGTTTAAAACCCTTTTCTCCTGCCCATTAAGTTCCCAGACTGGTAAATTATACAAAAAGGGGTTGGGGATAAATTAATTTTGTGACTGAACAGTCACCAGGGGGTGTGATACCTTGTAAGGTTGGGGTTTTAAAATAACTCCGGTACCATTACAGTCCAGATGTTTTGAATTTCCTTTCGGGTTGGGAAAAACCTAATTTTTTATTGACTTTAAAGATTTTAAATTTTTTAAACTTATAATTAACAAAAAATTTTTTAAAAATTACAAAATGGTAAAAAAAAAAAAAAAAATTTTTTAAATAATTAGGGAAAAAAAAAAATTTTGTAAAAAAAAAGAGGTTTAAAAAAAATTAAAATACAGGGGGCAAAAACCCCTTTTAAAAAAAAAACCCCGATTTGTAATTAAAAACCCTTAAATTAATAAATCCTAATTTTTAAATTAAAAGTCCCCAAGGGTATAACCTTGATAGGGTTGGAAAAAAATCCAAATTCCCTTATTGCCGTACCGCTGTTGTTTCTACCTTGTAAGGTTGGGTTTCCCTTTGACCCCAAAAGCCCCACTTTGTAATTTACTCCTTGAAAAGGTTAGGAACAAAATCCCTTTGAAACCCAACGTCCCCCACCCCTTTTAAATTACTCCGAAACGGTTGGGCCCAAAAAAATCCATTCTGTGATTTGAAAGTCCCCCAGACGTTTCGCCCCCTTGAAATTTTGGGACAAAACCTAAACTTGTGACTGCCCAGTCCCGAAGGGATTTTAATTAAAAGGGGTTAGGCCTAAAATCCAACTCCGTCCAAACAGTCACCAAAGGGGGAATTACTAATACAGGTTTGGGACTAAAAACCTTTCCCTGTGGACCATTAATCACCGACGTTGTAATTACTCCTTAAAAGGTTAGGGACTAAAATTTTTCTTTTTGATTTACAGCACCAGACTGTTTTACTATACCTTGATACAGGTTAGGGCTAAAACCCTTTCCCCTTCCCATTACAGCACCAACGTGAATTACTCCTTATACAGGTTGGGGGGGACTAAAATTCTTCTCGGGAAACAACGTCCCCCCCGGGTGATTTCTACCTTATACAGGTTAGGGACAAAATTTCCAAATCCATGTGTTTCAAAACCGGGCCCCACCAAAAAAAAATGGTTTTACTCATACCTTGATACAGGTTAGGGCAAAAACCCTAATTTTCCTGTCCCATTCAGTCACCAGACTGTGTAATTACTACCTTAACGGGTTAGGGACAAAATCCTAATCTTTGTGTCTAAAAACAGTTACCAGACTGGTGTCGTCATACCTTGTACGGGTAGGGGAAAAAAAAATCCAAATCTCTGTCACATTACAGCACCAAGGGTGTAATTATCCTTATACAGGTTGGGGGACAAAATCCTTTAATCTCTTGTAAAACAGTCACCGGGGGAGGGTGACTATACCTTGAACAGGTTAGGGGATTTTTACCAATCTCCGGGACCATTTCAAATCTTTGTGTTTAAAACAGTCACCAGACTGGTGTAAGTACTCCCTGAAAAAGGTTTGGGGGACAAAAATCCAAATTCCCCCTGTGATTGACATCCCCAGACGGGTGTACGCATCCCTTTGATACAGGTTAGGCCAAAATCCTAATCCCCTGTCACCATTACAGTCCCAGACGGGTGTAATTATCCTTTCAACAGGTTGGGACAAACCTAATCTTTGTGTTTGGAACAGTCCCCAGATGGTGTACGTCATACCTTGATACAGGTTAGGCCTAAAATTTTCCTAATCCCTGTCACCATTACAGCCCCGATTTTTGTAATTACTCCCTTCAACAGGTTGCGACTAAAATCCTAACTCTTGTGTTTAAACAGTCACCAGACTGGTGTACGTCATACCCTTGTACAGGTTGGGGCCCTAAAACCCAAATTTCCCGTCCCCATAACAGTCCCCAGATGGTAATTACTACCTTCATACGGTTGGGGACTCAAATCCTAATCCTTGTGATCTAAACATCACCGATGGGTACGTCATACCTTGAACAGGTTGGGGACAAAAATCCTAATTCCGTGACCATTACAGTACCAGACTGTTGTAATTACTCCCTTGATACAGGTTGGGGTTTAAAAATCCAAATCTCTTGTGATTGAACATACCAGACTTGGTACGTATACCTTGAACAGGTTAGGGCCTAAAAATCCTAATCTCCTGTCCCCCTTACAGTCACCAACTGTTGAAATTATACCTTTCTACAGGTTAGGGAAAAAACCTAATCTCTTGTGATCGAACAGTCACCAGCAGGTACGTACTCCCTTGAACGGGTTGGGCGAAAATCCAATCTCCTGTGTCTGCCCAGTCACCAAACGGTGACGCATCCCCCTTGTACAGGTTTGGGACTAAAACCCCCAAATTCCTGTCACAAACAGTCACCAGATGGTGTAATTATCCCTTCTACAGGTTGGGGTTAAAACCCTAATCTCTTGTGATCTGAAACAGCCCCCCAGACTGGTTAGTCATACCTTGAACGGGTTGGGGGCCTAAAAATTTAATCTCCTTCCCCTTACAGTCACCGACGTTGTAATTACTACCTTGTCAGGTTGGGGACTAAAATCCAAATCTCTTGTGATCTGAACAGTACCAGACTGGGTACGTCATACCTTGAAAAGGTTAAGGCAAAATCCTAATCTCCTGTCCTTTACACACCAGACTGTGAAATTTTCTACCTTATACGGGTTTAGGGACGAAATCCAAAACTCTGTGATCTGACCAGCCCAGACTGTTTGTACTTTACCTTGAACAGGTTGGGGCTAAAATCCTCTCCTAAACCCATTACAGTCACCAACTGTTGTAATTCTACCTTATAAGGTTAGGGATAAAATCCAAATCTCTTTGACTGAACAGTCACCAGACTGGTGAGTATACCTTTTGATACAGGTTGGGGCCCCTTAAAATCCTAATCCCCTGTCACCAAAAACAGTCACCAGAGGGTGTAATTACTACCTTTACAGGTTGGGGACTAAAATCCAATCTTTTGTGATCGAACGTCACCAGACTGTGATTATCCCGAAACAGGTTAGGGACAAAAACCCTTTCCCCTGAACCCTTTCAGCCCCAAATGTTGTATTTTTAACCCTTGATAAGGTTGGGGAACAAAATCCTCTCCTGCCCATTACAGTCCCCCGACTTTTGTAATTACTCCCTATACGGGTTAGGGATAAACCCAAAATCTCTTGGATCTGAACGTCCCCAGATGGTGTACGACTCCCTTGATACAGGTTGGGGAAAAAAATCCTAAACCCCGGGGAAATTCAGTCACCAAACGGGTTGTATATACCTTGATACGGGGTTGGGGCCCTAAAATCCAAATTTCCTGTACCAACAGTCCCCAAACCCTGGTGAAATTCTACCTTTAAAACAGGTTGGGGGGGGACTAAAATCCTAATCCCCTGTACCATTACAGTCACCAGACTGTTGTAATTACTACCTTTGAAAGGTTAGGGAAAAAAACCTAATTCTTGTGATTGAAAAGTCCCGATTTTTGTACTTATCCCTTGATCCCGGTTTAGGGCAAAAAACCCTTTCTCCTGTCCAATTACGTCAAGAGGGTGTAATTACTCCTTCAACGGTAGGGACTAAAATTCCTAATTTTTGATCTGAACAGTCCCAAAATGGTGTCGTACTTACCCCTTATAAAGGTTAGGGACAAAAAATCCTTTAATCTCCTGTGATTGACATCACCAGACTGGTGTCGTTTTACCTTGATACGGGTTTGGGGACAAAAAATCCAAATCCCCGAAAACCTTTTCGTCACCAACGTGTAATTTACTATTATACAGGTTAGGGACTAAAATCCTAATTCTTGTGATCTGGAACCAGTACCAGGGTGTACGTCTTTCCCTTGATAAGGTTAGGGAAAAAAATCCTAATTCCTGTCATACAGTCACCAACGGGTGAAATTACTACCTTATACAGGTTAGGGACTAAAATCAATTTTTAAAAATTGAACTCACCAAAGACGGGGTGTCTTCCTGATAAGGTTAGGGATTTTTTCCCAAACCCCGGGGACCATTACGGCACCGACGTTTTTAATTATACTTTACAGGTTAGGGAAAAAATCCTAATCTTTTGTGATCTGAACAGTCACCAGACTGGTAAAAGTACTCCCTTGATACAGTTTTAGGGACTAAAAACCTAAAACCTGTGATTGCCAGTCACCAATGGGGTAGTCATACCTTGATACGGGTTTTGGGGCCTAAAACCTAATTCCTGTCCCATTACTTTCCCAGAGGTGTAATTCTCCCTTTCATAAGGTTAGGGATTAAATCCTAAATCCTTGTGATTAAAGTCCCAGTGGTGTACGTCAACCCCTTGATACAGGTTAGGGTAAATCTAATTTTTGTAATTAGTCCCAAGGGGGGAAATTTTGGTGTAAAATTTTTTCTTCATACGGGTTAGGACTAAAACCCTAACTCTTGTGATTAACATCACCAAGGTTAGTCATACTTATCAGGTTGGGCCTAAAATCCAAATTTCCCCGTCCCTTTAAGCCCCCAGCCGGTGTAATTACTCCTTATACAGGTTAGGACTAAAATCCAAATTCTTTGATTGAACAGTACCAAATGGTGTACGTATCCTTGATACAGGTTTTTAGGACAAAATCCTAATCCCCTGTGACCTTACGTCCCAGTGTTTTTTTAATTTTACTACCTTGATACGGGTTAGGGTTTTTAAAATCCTAATCTCTTGTATCTGAACAGTCACCAATTTTGGGTACGTCATATTTGAACAGGTTAGGGAACCTAATCCCCTGTCACATTACAGTCACCAGACTTGGTTTACTACCTTATACGGGTTTAGGGACAAAAAACCCAAAATCTTTTGTTCGAACAGTACCAGACTGTGTACGTATACCTTGATAAGGGTTTGGGGACAAATCCTAATCCCCTGTTTTGACCGCACCAAACGGGTGTTTACCTTGATACAGGTTGGGGATAAAACCCTAATCTCTGTACCTAACGTCACCAGACTTTTTAATTAAACCAAATACATTTAGGGATTAAATCCTACCCTTTGTGATTGACATCACCAGATGGTGTAGTCATACCTTGTACGGTTAGGGCCCTAAAATTCCTAATCTTTTTCACATTACAGTCACCAGACTTTTGAAATTTTCCCTTATACGGTTTTAGGGCAAAAACCCAAATTCTTGTGTTTCTGAACAGACCAAAGTTTTTCCGTAAACCCTTGATACGGTTTAAGGCAAACCCTAATCTCCTGTCCATTACAGTCCCGGGGACGTTGTAATTACTACCTTATACAGGTTAGGCAAAATCCTAATTTCCCCTGTGATTGACATCACCAGACGGGTTGTACTTCTACCTGATAGGTTGGGGGCCTAAAATCCTCTCCTGAACCTTTTAACAGTCCCAGACTGTTGAAATTTAAACTACCTTCAAAAGGGTTTAGGGATAAAAACCCAATCTCTTGTGACTAACGTCCCCCAGACTGGTGTACGTCATCCCTTGATAAGGTAGGGCAAAAATCCTAATCTTGTCCCCATTCAGTCCCCAGAGGGTTTAATTACTACCTTTACAGGTTAGGATTAAAACCCTAATCTTTGTGATCGAACAGTCCCCAGACTGGTGAAAGCATACCTTGATCAGGTTGGGGCCTAAAATCCTAATCCCTTCCCCCCAAAACAGTCACCAGACTGTTGTAACCTAATCTCTTGGTGATCTGAACAGTCACCAGACTGGTGTACGTCATACCTGATACAGGTTAGGACTTTTATCCTAATCTCCTGTGACATTATAGGCAGCCAGACTGGTTGTAATTACTACGCGTGATATACCTGGTTAGGGGATTAAAATCCATAATCTCTTGGTGATCTGAACAGTCACCAGACTGGTGTAAGGTACTCACCTTGATACAGGTTAGGATCTAAAATCCTAATCTCCTGTGATCTGACTCAGTCACCAGAACTGGTGTAAACTAAACGTCATACCTTGATACAGGTTTAGGGCCTAAAATCCTAATTCTCCTGTCAACCATTACCGTCACCAGACTGGTGTAATTACTAACCCTCATACAGGTAGGGACTCATAATCCAATCTCTTTGTGATCTGAACATCACCAGACTGTGGAATACGTTTACCTTGTAAGGGTTAGGGCCAAAAATCCAATCTCCGTCACCATTACAGCACCAACGTTGTAATTACTACCTTAACAGGTTAGGGACTAAAATCCAAATCTCTTTGACTAACAGCCCACCAGACGTGTATAACCTTGATACATTTTGGGGACGAAACCCTAATCCCTGTGACCTTACCACACCAACTTTTTAAAATTTATACCTTGAAAACAGGTTAGGGACAAATCCTAATCCCCGGGGACTACCCATCACCAACTTTGTATTACTACCTTGAAAAGGTTAGGGAAAAATCCTTCCTGACCCAACAGTCACCAACTTTTGAAATTCTACTTAACGGGTTTAGGGCCTAAAATCCTAATCCGGGACCTAACAGCCCCACCAACGGGTTATATACCTTGATACGGGTTAGGGCTAAAATCCAATCCCCTGTACCTTACAGTCACCAGACGGTTTAAATTCAAACCTTATACAGGTTAGGACAAAAAACCTAATCCTTGTGACCTAACAGTCACCAGAGGGGTGTATATACCTTGATACAGGTTAGGACAAAATCCTAATCTCCTGTACCTTACAGCACCAGACTGTTGTTTTTACAACCTTTGATACGGGTTGGGGACTAAATCCTTCTCCTTGGATCAACAGTCCCCAGACGGGGTGATACTACCTTATACAGGTTAGGGAAAAAATCCAATCCCCTTGTGATCGACCATCACCAGATGTTGTACTCTCCCTTTATACAGGTTGGGGCTAAAATCCTCTCCTGCCCCCATTACACACCAACTTTTTGTAATTTAATACCTTAAAAGGGTTAGGACAAAAATCCTTCCTGAAACTTTACAGTCACCAACTGTGAAATTACTCCCCCCCAATACAGGTTAGGGAAAAAAACCCAAAATCTCTTTGTGATCAAAACATCACCAGACGGTGTACTACCCCTGGAACAGGTTGGGGACTAAAACCCTCTCCGGGACTCCATCCCAGACGGGTGAAATTTATCCCTTTTGATAAGGTTAGGCCAAAAAAACCTTTCTCCTGACCTTACAGTCACCAGACTTTTGAAATTACACCTTTTACGGGTTAGGGACAAAATCCTAATCCCCGTGACCTTACTCACCAGACTGTTGTAATTACTACCTTGAACGGGTTAGGGGACAAAACCTAACCCTGTGACTTACATCACCAGAGGGGAAAATTAACCCCTTGATACGGTTGGGGGCCTTTAAAATCCTAATCTCCTTCACCATTAAAAAGGTAAACCCCAACGGTGGGAAAAAAAATTTTTACTGCCCCTTTTTCATAAACAGGTTAGGGACAAAATCCTAATCCCCTGTGTCTGACCATCCCCAGACTGGTGTACGTATACCTTGATACAGTTAGGGCAAAAATCCTAATCCTGTCCCCATTACAGCCCCAGACTGTGAAATTTACTCCTTCATACGGGTTAGGGACTAAAATCCTAATCTCTTGTGATCTGAACAGTCCCAGACTGGTGAACTCTACCTTGAACAGGTTAGGGACAAAATCCTAATCTCCTTATTACATCACCAGACGGTTAAAATTACTCCTTATACAGGTTAGGGACTAAAATCCTAATCTCTTTTTACTTAACAGTCACCAACTGTTAGAAACCTTAACGGGGTTTAGGACTTTAATCCTAATCCCCTTGACCTTAACACACCAGACTGTTGAAATTCTACCTTATACAGTTAGGGATTAAAATCCTAATCTCTTGTACTAACATCACCAACGGGTGTAAGTACTACCTTAACGGGTTAGGGACTAAAATCCTAATCCCCTTACTGACATCACCAACGGGTTACGCATACCTTATACAGGTTAGGGCCTAAATCCTAACTCCTGACCATTACAGCACCAACGGTGAATACAAACCTTAACGGGTTAAGGTAAATCCTAATCCTTTGATCTGAACAGTCACCAACGGTGACTCTACCTTGATACGGGTTTAGGGCCTAAAATCCTAATCTCCTGTCCCTACAGTCCCCAAAACGGTGAAAATCTACCTTATACAGGTTAGGGCAAAAACCTAATCTCTTTTATTTTTAACAGTCACCAGACTGGGTGAAACTATACCTTATACAGGAGGGCCTAAACCCAATCTTTTTACCAAACAGTCACCAGACGGGGTTAATTCTACCTTATACGGGTAGGGCTAAATCCTAATCTCTTGTACTAACAGCACCAACGGGTGTAATACCTTATACGGGTTAGGATTTAAAATCCTAATCCCCTTGTGACCTTAAACAGTCACCAGACGGGTTGAAATTACTACCTTGATACAGGTTAGGGCCTAAAATCCAATCCCCTTGTACTAAACAGTCACCAGACTTGTTATTAATACCTTATACAGGTTAGGGCCTAAAATCCTAATCTCTGTACCTTACAGTCACCAGACGGGTTGTATTCTACCTTAACAGGTAGGGACTAAAATCCAATCTCTGTGAAATTGAAGTCACCAACTTGTAATACTACTTGATACAGTTAGGGAAAAATCCAATCCCGGATCTAAACAGTCACCAACTTGTGACGTCATACCGAACAGGTTAGGGCCTAAAACCTAATCCCCGTCACCATTACAGTCACCAATTTTTTTGTAATTACTACCTTATACGGGTTAGGGATAAAATCCTAATCTCTTGTGATCTGAACAGTCACCAACTGTGTACGTCTCCCCTTGATACAGGTTGGGCAAAATCCTAATCTCCTGGATTCCCAGTCACCAAACGTTTTACTAACCTTGATACAGGTTGGGGACAAAAAATCCATCCCCTGTACTTACAGTCACCAGACGGGTGTATTAACCTGATACGGGTTAAAGGGGATAAAAATCCAATCTCTTGTACAACAGTCACCAGACGGGTGTATATCCCTTTTATACAGGTTTTAGGGCAAAAACCTAATCTCCTTACCTAAACAGTCACCAACTGTTGAAATTACTACCTTGAACAGGTTTTAGGGACAAAACCCTTTCCCCTTTATCCTCCCCGGATTTCACCCGGGGGGGGGGGGGTTTTTGGGGGGTTTCCCCAACTTTTGTAATTACTACCTTATACGGGTTTGGGGGACAAAATCCTAATTTTTTTTTTTTGTGATCTAAACAGTCCCCAACGGGGTTACTTAAAAACCTTGATACAGGTTAGGGCCTAAAATCCCTCCGAAACCATTACAGTCCCCAACGGGTGTAATTACTACCTTCATAAGGGGTTAGGACTAAAATCCTAACTTTTGTGATCTAAAAACATCACCAACTGGTGTACTTCATCCCTATACAGTTGGGGGCTAAACCAATCTCCTTGACCATTACAGACCCCCAACTGTTGAAATTTACTACCTTGATAAGGGTTTTAGGGACAAAACCCTAACCCTTTTGTGTTTCTGAACATCACCAGACTGGTGTACGTACCCCCTTGATACAGGTTAGGGAAAAAAATCCAACTCCTTATCTGACCATACCAGCTTTTTGTATTACTCCCTTATACAGGTTGGGACTAAAATCCCTCCTACCCCATTACAGTCACCAGACTGTTGTACTTACTACCTTGATAAGGTTAGGAACAAAAAACCTCTCCTGAAACCATTACAGTCCCAGACGTTGTAATTACTACCTCATACGGGTTAGGGACAAAATCCTAATCTCTTGTGACTGAACAGTCACCAACTGGTGTACGACTACCTTGATACAGGTTAGGGGACTAAAATCCAAAACTCCTGTGATCTGACCATCCCCAAACCCTGGTGTACGTCCCCTTGATACAGGTTGGGGCCTAAAATCCAAATCTCCTTCCCTTTACAGTCACCAGACGGTGTAATTACAACCTGATAAGGTTGGACAAAAATCCTAATCTCCTGTGACCTTACAGTCCCCAGACTTTTTGTAATTACCCCTTGATACATTTAGGGACTAAAATCCTAATCTCTTGTATCTGAACAGTCACCAGACTGGGTACGCATCCCTTTGATACGGGTTAGGGCAAAAAACCTAATCTCCTGTCACCATTACAGTCACCAGACTGGGTAATTACTGCCTTCATACAGGTTAGGGACTAAAATCCTAATCTCTTGTGATCTGAACAGTCCCCAAACTGGTGTCCGTACTACCTTGATACGGGTTTGGGGACGAAAATCCTAACTCCTTTAAAATTGCCCCAGTCACCAACGGTTTAACTTTATACCTTGAAACGGGTTAGGGACTAAAAATCCAAATCCCTGCCCACCTTTAAAGCCCCACCAACTGTTTGTAATTACAAACCTTCAACATTTTAAGGGACTAAAATCCAATCTCTTGTGATCTAAAACGGGTCACCAGCCCGGGTTTCCCGCAAAAACCTTGAAAACGGGTTTAGGACAAAAATTTCCAAAATTTTCCTGCCCACTTTTTACAGTCACCAACGGTGTAATTATTTAACCTTCAAAACTTTTTTAGGGACAAAAAATCCTAATCTTTTGTTATCTGAACGTCACCAGACTGGTTTACTCTTTACCTTGATACGGGTTTTAGGGATTTTTAAAACCTAATCCCGGGTGACCATTACAGGCACCAACTGTTGAATTTAAATACCTTATAAGGTTAGGGAAAAAAAATCCTAATCTCTTTAAATCTGAACAGTCCCCAGCCGGGTTTTAAGTACAAACCCTTGATACGGGTTTAGGGACAAAAACCCTAATCTCCGTGGCTGACCAGTCACCAACTGGTGTACGCAACCTTGAACAGGTTGGGGCCCAAAAAATCCAATCTCCTGTCACCATTACTTTTCCCCCAACGGTTTAAAAATTACTACCTAATACGGGTTTAAGGACAAAGAATCCTAATCTCTTGGGTGATCTAAAACAGTCACCAGACGGGTGTCCGTCATACCTTGATACAGGTTAGGGCCAAAAAACCCTAATCTCCTGCACCATTACAGCCCCACCTACGGTGTAAATACTCCCTTCATACAGGTTAGCGACAAAATCCTAATTTTCTTGTATCTAAAAAAGTCACCAGACGGTGAAACGTCTTTCCTTGATACGGGTTTAGGGCCTAAAACCCCAAATCTCCTGCACCATAACAGTCACCAACGGGTGTAATTACTACCTTCATACAGTTGGAGGGACTAAAATCCTAATCTCTTGTGATCTGAACAGTCCCCAAACCCTGGTGTACTCTTTCCGGGTTTCGGGTTAGGCCCAAAAATCCTAATCTCCTGTGCCCCATTACAGTCACCAGACTGGTGAAATTTCCCAAACCTTGAAACAGGTTAGAGGTTTAAAAAACCCTAATCTCTTGTGATCTAACCCTCCCAGATTGTGAAACTTAAACCCCTTGATACAGGTTAGGGCCAAAAAAACCCCTAATCTCCTGTCACCATTACAGTCCCAGCGTTGTAATTACTCCCTTCAAAAGGGTTAGGGACAAAAATCCTAATCTCTTGTGTTTCTAACAGTCACCAGACAGTGTACGTACAAACCTTTGATACGGGTTTTTGGGGAAACGAAAATCCAATCCCTGTGACTGCCCCACCCAAACTTTTTTAACTTCATACCTTAAACGGGTTAAGGGCCCAAAAATCCTAATCTCCGGTCCCCATAACAGTAAACCCAGACTGGTGAAAATTACTCCCCTTCTTTAGGGGGTTAGGGATTAAAATCCTAATCTCTTTGAACTGAACATCCACCAGACGGTGTATTTCATCCCTTGAAACAGGTTAGGCCTAAAACCCCAAATCCCCCTGTCACCATTACATCCCCAGACTGTTTAATTACTACCTTGAACGGGTTTTAGGGACTAAAATCCTAATCTTTTTGTGACTGAACAGTCACCAGACGGGTGTCGCCCATACCTTGATAAAAGGTTTAAGGACGAAATCCTAATCCCGTGACCATTAAAATCACCAGACTTTTTGTAATTACTACCAGATACAGGTTAGGGACAAAATCCTAATCTCCCTGGATCTGACCATCCCCAGACGTTGTATTTTACTACCTTGATACAGGTTAGGGAAAAAAATCCTTTTCCTAATCCTTTACAGTCCCCAGACTGTTTTAATTACCCCTTTCATACAGGTTGGGGACTAAAACCCCTAATTTTTCTTGTGATCTGAACGTCCACCAACGGGGTTTTAACGTCATCCCTTTGATACAGGTTAGGGCCTAAAAACCAAATCCCCCCGTCACCATTAAAAGTCCCCCAAAACGGAATTACTCCCCTTCATACAGGTTAGCGACAAAAATTCCTAATCTTTTGGGATCTGAACAGTCCCCCAACTGGTGTCCCGCATACCCTTGAAACGGGTTTGGGAGGGCCTAAAATCCTAATCTCCTGTCCCCCATAACATCACCAGCCCTGTGAAATTTAACTCCCTTTCAAACAGGTTAGGGACCAAACCTTTTCTCTTTTTATCGAACAGCCCCAACTGGTGTATTTTTAAAACCTTGAAACGGGTTTAGGGACTAAAATCCTAATTCCCTGTGACCATTACAGTAAACCAGACTGTTGAAATTTTAAACAAACCCTTATACGGGTTAGGGTTAAAATCCTTAATCTCTTGTGATCTGAACAGCCCACCAGACTTTTTTACGTCATCCCTTGATACAGGTTAGGGCCTAAAAAACCAAAATCCCGCCACCATTAAAAGTCCCAGACTGTTTAATTACTACCTTCATACGGGTTGGGGACTAAAACCCCTAATTTTCTTTTTATCTGAACAGTCACCAAAACTAGTGAAAACGTACTACCTTGATACAGGTTAGGGGACGAAAATCCAAATCTCCTGTGATCGGACCATCCCCCAAAAACTGGTGTACGTCATACCTTAAATACAGGTTGGGGCCCAAAATCCTAATCTCCTGTCCCCAAATTTAACAGTCACCAACGGGTGAAATTTACTCCCTTTTTTTTACAGGTTAGGGATTAAAATCCTAATTCCTCTTGTGATCTGAACATTTCACCAAAACTGGGGGGTACGTCAAAATTTTATACAGGTTAGGGCCAAAAAATTCCTAATTTTTCCTGTCCCCCTTACAGTCCCAGACTTTTTTGGAATTACTACCTTGATACGGGGTTGGGGGACAAAAACCTAATCTTTTTTGGATCTAAACATCACCAGACTTTTTTACGTCTACCTTGATACGGGGTTAAGGGACTGAAATCCAAAATCTCCTGTGCCCCTTTAAACAGTCACCAACTTTTTGTAATTACTCCCTTGATACGGGAAAGGGAAACGAAAACCCTAATCTCCTGTGATCTACCAGTCCCCAACTGTTGTACTTACTCCCTTTTGAAACATTTTAGGGCCCTAAAATCCTCCCCTTGAATCCATTACAGTCCCCCATATTTGTTGTAATTACAAATTTCAAAAAAAGGTTTTAGGGGACAAAAAATCCTAATCTTTTTTGGATCTAACAGTCACCAGACGGGGTGTACGTCAACCTTGATACAGGTTAGGGCCTAAAATCCAATCCCTGTCCCCAAAAAAAATCCCCAGACGGTGAAATTACTCCCTTCATACAGGTTAGGGACTCAAACCCCTAATCTCTTGTGATCTGAACATCCCCAAACCCTTTTACGTCAAAACCTTTTGGAAAAATTTTGGGGACAAAAAACCTAATCTCCTGTGACCATTACAGTCCCCAAACCCTTTTTGAAATTTTACTACCTTGATACGGTTAGGGTTTTAAAACCCCTAATCTCTTTGTGATCTAACAGTCCCCCCAACTTGGTAGGGTATACCTTGAAACGGGTTTGGGGCCTAAAACCCTAACCCTCCTGTCACCATTACAGCCCCCAGACTTTGTAATTACTACCTTCATACAGGTTAGGGACAAAAATTTCCAAAATCTTTTGTGATCTGAACAGCACCAAACTAGTGTACGTACAAACCTTGATAAGGTTAGGGACGAAAAACCCTTTAACCCTCCTGTGATCTGACCAAGTACCAAACGGTTTTAAACGCATACCTTGAATACGGGTTGGGGCCTAAAATCCTAATCCCCTGTCACCTTTACAGTCCCCAAACCCTTTTGAAATTTTATTTACCATGAAACGGGTTTTGGGGAAATAAAACCCTAATCTTTTGGTGATCTGAACAGTCCCCAGACTGGGGACTTCAACCTTGATACGGGTTTTTAAGGACTGAAATCCTAATCTCCTGTAAACCTTTTTAAAAGTTCACCAAAACTTTTGGGTAATTATTTACCTTGTTTACTTTTTAAAGGGACAAATTTCCAAATCCCCCTTTATCTGACCAGCCCACCAGACTGTTGTATTTACTCCCCTTGATACGGGTTTTGGGACTAAAATCCTTTTCCTTTAATCCTTTTCAGTCACCAGATTTGTTGAAATTTAACTACCTTCATACGGTTGGGGAACTAAAACCTAATCTCTTGTATCTGAACAGTCCCCAGACGGTGTACCGTCATACCTTTGAACGGGTTAGGGCCAAAAAAACCTAATCCCCGGGTCCCCAATTACAGTCACCAGACGGGGGAAATTTTACAAACCTTCATACAGGTTATTTTGACTAAAACCCCTAACCCTTTTTGGTAAACTGAACAGTCACCAACTGGTGAAACGTCATACCTTGATACAGGTTAGGGAAACTAAAAACCTAATCTCCTGGACCATTACAGACCCCAAAAACTGTTGAAAATACAACCCATTGAAACGGGGTAGGGGACTAAAATCCAAATCCTTGTGATCTGAACAGTCACCAACTGGGAAAACGTACTCCCCTTGATACGGGTTTAGGGAAAAAAACCCTAATCCCCCTGTAAATCTGCCCGGGTCCCCCGACTGTTGTATTTAAACCCCCTTGATACGGGTTAGGGGACAAAATCCCCCCTCCTGACACCATTCCCGTCACCAGACTGTTGTACTTATTTAACCCTTGAAAATAGGTTGGAAAAAAGGGGATGGGCCAAAAACCCTAAATTACTCGGAATCGCTTGACTCTAGCATTCCGACCCGGGACTCGCTGCGAGTCTAGCGAGTCCAATGTTAAAAAAGGGGGGAAAGCGAGTAATAGCGATTTAGTTGAGATTTACAACTCGCAAATGTGTTTTCCGGAACTTCACCCTAAGGGCAATCCTATTTTTTGTCTTTTTAATTTGCATTTTTCTTTTAAACTTGTAAGTAATCGCTGATTTCCACAGATAAGGGGTCCTGTCTCCTCTGTCCCTGGCTGCCGCTCCAGGCCCCTAAGCCTGCCTGCTCCCTAAATGTACAGTGCTGGGGATTTTTCCCCGTCTGCTAAATTTCCCTTTTTTCAGACATGAATGTCTGGGGCACAGAGATGATTTTAGAAAGAGCTGAAAAATTGTTTCTCGGGTCTGCTCACCCCCTGTGCTTAAGATCAATATCATACACAGGGATTTTAGCAAAGAGGACATCGCGTTTGGTGGGGGGCCGTGGTTTAAAGGGAGGGAATTTTTTTTAAATTAAAAAGGAGCCCCCTAAGGCTTTTTTTTTTTTTTCCCAAAAAAAAATTTTTCCCTTTTGTTTGTTTTTTTTTTAAAAAAATTTTAATAGAAATTCATGGGGGTCATGTCTAAAAATTGGCGTACCGCCCATAAATTTCGGGCTTGGGGCCCACTGATAATCAAACTGGAAATTAACCCCTTTTTTTAACTCAGCGTGCACCCCCCCCAGGGCCGCTGGAAAAGGGGGGTTTTCAGCCCAGAGGTTTTCGCTTCAAATTGAACGCGCCATTTTCCGGGGCGGTTTGGGGGCGGGGCAATTTGCAGCGGGGGGGGGCCCCAAAAGCTTGGGACCCCCTGTTTTTTTTTTTTTTTCTGCGGATTCCACCCCCAGCTGCTTACTGAAACCTTTCTGGGACATAAAAATTGGCGGCCCCCACCTTTTTTTTTTAAATTTTTTCATAAAATTTTCTAGATTCGGACTCTGACTTGAGACTCTGACTCTAAAATTTCCCATTAAAAAATTTTTTAAAAAAATGCTGGGGCCCGCGAAAATTTCAATGAAAAAGCCAAAAACACAAAGCGGGCTGAGGGCGGGAAATTTCCGCAGCCCGGGATCCCAAAACTTTTTTTGGGACCCCCCGCTGCAAATTGCACCCCGCAGCCGCCCCGAAGATGCCGTTCATTGAAGCGCCATCCTCTGGCGCTAAACCCCCCTTTTCCCCAGGGGCCCCTGGTGGGGGAACACGCTGGGTAAAAAAGGGGGTTTTAATACCAGCTTTTTTAAATAAAAAAGGCTGGTATTAACCCAGATTCTTAATGTCAGGGAAACTTTGACCCACCCAAACTAAGAATCCCCAAAAAGGGGGGTTTTAAAAAAACACAGAAAAAAATTTTTTTATTTGAAATAAAAAAAAAAGCCATTAGGGACCCCATCTTTAATTAAAAAATCCCTTTCCCCCGTCCGACGTAGTCCAAAACGCGTGTTCCCCTCGGGCTACATGCACAGGGAATGAGCAACTGAGAAAAACCCTCAGCACTGCTACATCTCTGTGGCAGGGGGGCTCTAGGACCCTGGACTGCACAGAAAGCCCAACGGGACTCGGCTGGGCAAAGAAACAGCATTTTACTTTGCGTTTTCCCCCCTGCTATCACGGCACAGAACCATAAATGATCGCACGAGTCAAAATGCAAACAATGGCAATCCTAGGGGTTGTCAGCGTTTCTGACAAAACTGGGATTGATATTGATTTGAAATTGGACTCGTGCAGTCATCACGGAAACTCGCCAGAAACCGGGATTCCTGCAGCCCCTTTTTAACTTACTCGCCGAGTAACGAGTCCTACCCGGTAAAATTCGCCCATCCCAAGTTGGGAACTAAAACCCTCCCCTGAAACCTTTACAGTCACCAGACCTTTGAAAATTAAAAACCGTCATCCAGGTTAGGGACTAAAATCCTAACCCTTTTTGTGATCTGAACAGTCACCAGACTGGTGTAGGGACTCCCTTTGATACGGGTTGGGGACAAAAAAATCCTAAATCCTGGGGACTAAACCCAGTCACCAGACTGGTGTACGTCAAACCTTGATACAGGTTAGGGCCTAAAACCAAATTTTCCTTTAACCATTACAGTCCCCCAGACGGGTGTAATTACTACCTTAAACGGGTTTGGGGACTAAAATCCAAAATCCCTGTGACCATTACACCCACCAGACGGTTGAAATTTTACAAATTTGAAACGGTTAGGGACTAAAACCCTAATCTCTTGGGGAATTTTAACAGTCACCAACGGTGTACGTCTTTCCCTTTGATACGGGTTTAAAGGGCCAAAAAACCCCCTAATCCCCTTTTGGTCCCCAAATTACAGTCACCAGACGGGTGTAATTACTCCTTCATACAGGTTAGGGACTAAAATCCTAATCTCTTTGGATCGACCCTCACCCAGACGTGTACTCATCCCTTGATACAGGGGGGGGCCCCCTAAAATCCAAATCTCCTTCCCCCCCATTACAGTCACCAACTGTGTAATTACTACCTTCATACAGGTTAGGACTAAAATCCTAATCTCTTGTGATCTGACAGTCACCAGACTGGTGAAACGTCATACCTTGATACAGGTTAGGGCCTAAAATCCTAATCTCCTGTCACCATTACAGTCACCAGACTGTTGTAATTACTACCTTGATACAGGTTAGGGACTAAAATCCTAATCTCTTGTGATCTGAACAGTCACCAGACTGGTGTACGTCATACCTTGATACAGGTTAAGGACTGAAATCCTAATCTCCTGTGACCATTACAGTCACCAGACTGTTGTAATTACTACCTTGATACAGGTTAGGGACGAAAATCCTAATCTCCTGTGATCTGACCAGTCACCAGACTGTTGTACTTACTACCTTGATACAGGTTAGGGACTAAAATCCTCTCCTGAATCCATTACAGTCACCAGACTGTTGTAATTACTACCTTCATACAGGTTAGGGACTAAAATCCTAATCTCTTGTGATCTGAACAGTCACCAGACTGGTGTACGTCATACCTTGATACAGGTTAGGGCCTAAAATCCTAATCTCCTGTCACCATTACAGTCACCAGACTGGTGTAATTACTACCTTCATACAGGTTAGTGACTAAAATCCTAATCTCTTGTGATCTGAACAGTCACCAGACTGGTGTACGTCATACCTTGATACAGGTTAGGGACTAAAATCCTAATCTCCTGTGACCATTACAGACACCAGACTGTTGTAATTACTACCTTGATACAGGTTAGGGACTAAAATCCTAATCTCTTGTGATCTGAACAGTCACCAGACTGGTGTACGTACTACCTTGATACAGGTTAGGGAAGAAAATCCTAATCTCCTGTGATCTGACCAGTCACCAGACTGTTGTACTTACTACCTTGATACAGGTTAGGGACTAAAATCCTCTCCTGACACCATTACAGTCACCAGACTGTTTACTTACTACCTTGATATAGGTTAGGAACTAAAATCCTCTCCTGTCACCATTACAGTCACCAGACTGGTGTAATTACTACCTTCATACAGGTTAGTGACTAAAATCCTAATCTCTTGTGATCTGAACAGTCACCAGACTGGTGTACGTCATACCTTGATACAGGTTAGGGACTAAAATCCTAATCTCCTGTGACCATTACAGACACCAGACTGTTGTAATTACTACCTTGATACAGGTTAGGGACTAAAATCCTAATCTCTTGTGATCTGAACAGTCACCAGACTGGTGTACGTACTACCTTGATACAGGTTAGGGATAAAATCCTAATCTCCTGTGATCTGACCAGTCACCAGACTGTTGTACTTACTACCTTGATACAGGTTAGGACTAAAATCCTAACTCCTGCACATTACAGTCACCAGACTGTTGTACTTACTACCTTGATATAGGTTAGGACTAAAATCCTTCTGATTACAGTCACCAGACTGTTGTAATTCTACCTTATACAGGTTAGGGACTAAAATCCTAATCCTTGTGACGAACAGTCACCAGACTGGTTACATACCTTGATACAGGTTAGGGACTGAAATCCTAATCTCCTGTGACCTACCGTCACCAGACTGTTGTACTACCTTGATACAGGTTAGGGACAAAATCCAATCTCCTGTATCAACATCACCAGACTGTGTATTACTACCTTTATACAGGTTAGGACTAAATCCTCTCCTGATCCATTACAGTCACCAGACTGTTGTAATACTACCTTATACAGGTTAGGACTAAAATCCTAATCTCCTGTGACTTACAGTCACCAGACTGGTGTATCTACCTTGATACAGGTTAGGGCCTAAAATCCTAATCTCCTGTCACCATTACAGTCACCAACTGTGTAATTACTACCTTCATACAGGTTAGGACTAAAATCCTAATCTCTGTGATCTGACAGTCACAGACTGGTGTAGTCATACCTTGATACAGGTTAGGGACTAAAATCCTAATCTCCTGTACCATTACAGTCACCAGACTGTGTAATTACTACCTTATACAGGTTAGGGACTAAAACCTAATCTCTGTGATCTGACAGTCACCAGACTGTGTACTCTACCTTGATACAGGTTAGGAAAAATCCTAATCTCCTGATCACCAGTCACCAGACTGTTGTATTACTACCTTGATACAGGTTAGGGACTAAAATCCTTCCTGAACATTACAGTCACCAGACTGTATGTAATTCACTACCGTCATACAGGTTAGGGACTAAAATCCTAATCTCTTGTGATCTGAACAGCACCAGACTGTTGTAATTACTACCTTCATACAGGTTAGGGACTAAAATCCTAATCTCTTGTGATCTGAACAGTCACCAGACTGGTGTACGTCATACCTTGATACAGGTTAGGGCCTAAAATCCTAATCTCCTGTCACCATTACAGTCACCAGACTGGTGTAATTACTACCTTCATACAGGTTAGTGACTAAAATCCTAATCTCTTGTGATCTGAACAGTCACCAGACTGGTGTACGTCATACCTTGATACAGGTTAGGGACTAAAATCCTAATCTCCTGTGACCATTACAGACACCAGACTGTTGTAATTACTACCTTGATACAGGTTAGGGACTAAAATCCTAATCTCTTGTGATCTGAACAGTCACCAGACTGGTGTACGTACTACCTTGATACAGGTTAGGGAAGAAAATCCTAATCTCCTGTGATCTGACCAGTCACCAGACTGTTGTACTTACTACCTTGATACAGGTTAGGGACTAAAATCCTCTCCTGACACCATTACAGTCACCAGACTGTTGTACTTACTACCTTGATATAGGTTAGGAACTAAAATCCTCTCCTGAAACCATTACAGTCACCAGACTGTTGTAATTACTACCGTCATACAGGTTAGGGACTAAAATCCTAATCTCTTGTGATCTGAACAGTCACCAGACTGGTGTACGTACTACCTTGATACAGGTTAGGGACTAAAATCCTAAACTCCTGTGATCTGACCAGTCACCAGACTGGTGTACGTCATACCTTGATACAGTTAGGGCCTAAAATCCTAATCTCCTGTCACCATTACAGTCACCAGACTGGTGTAATTACTACCTTGATACAGGTTAGGGACTAAAATCCTAATCTCCTGTGACCATTACAGTCACCAGACTGTTGTAATTACTACCTTGATACAGGTTAGGGACTAAAATCCTAATCTCTTGTGATCTGAACAGTCACCAGACTGGTGTACGTCATACCTTGATACAGGTTAGGGCCTAAAATCCTAATCTCCTGTCACCATTACAGTCACCAGACTGTGTAATTACTGCCTTCATACAGGTTAGGGACTAAATCCTAATCTCTTGTGATCTGACCAGTCACCAGACTGGTGTACTCATACCTTGATACAGGTTAGGGCCTAAAATCCTAATCTCCTGTCACCATTACAGTCACCAGACTGGTGTAATTACTACCTTCATACAGGTTAGGACTAAAATCCTAATCTCTTGTGATCTGAACAGTCACCAGACTGGTGTACGTCATACCTTGATACAGGTTAGGGCCTAAAATCCTAATCTCCTGTCACCATTACAGTCACCAACTGGTGTAATTACTACCTTCATACAGGTTAGTGACTAAAATCCTAATCTCTTGTGATCTGAACAGTCACCAGACTGGTGTACGTCATACCTTGATACAGGTTAGGGACTAAAATCCTAATCTCCTGTGACCATTACAGACACCAGACTGTTGTAATTACTACCTTGATACAGGTTAGGGACTAAAATCCTAATCTCTTGTGATCTGAACAGTCACCAGACTCGTGTACGTACTACCTTGATACAGGTTAGGGAAGAAAATCCTAATCTCCTGTGATCTGACCAGTCACCAGACTGTTGTACTTACTACCTTGATACAGGTTAGGGACTAAAATCCTCTCCTGACACCATTACAGTCACCAGACTGTTGTACTTACTACCTTGATATAGGTTAGGAACTAAAATCCTCTCCTGAAACCATTACAGTCACCAGACTGTTGTAATTACTACCGTCATACAGGTTAGGGACTAAAATCCTAATCTCTTGTGATCTGAACAGTCACCAGACTGGTGTACGTACTACCTTGATACAGGTTAGGGACTAAAATCCTAAACTCCTGTGATCTGACCAGTCACCAGACTGGTGTACGTCATTCCTTGATACAGGTTAGGGCCTAAAATCCTAATCTCCTGTCACCATTACAGTCACCAGACTGGTGTAATTACTACCTTTATACAGGTTAGGGACTAAAATCCTAATCTCCTGTGACCATTACAGTCACCAGACTGTTGTAATTACTACCTTGATACAGGTTAGGGACTAAAATCCTAATGTCTTGTGATCTGAACAGTCACCAGACTGGTGTACGTCATACCTTGATACAGGTTAGGGCCTAAAATCCTAATCTCCTGTCACCATTACAGTCACCAGACTAGTGTAATTACTGCCTTCATACAGGTTAGGGACTAAAATCCTAATCTCTTGTGATCTGAACAGTCACCAGACTGGTGTACGTACTACCTTGATACAGGTTAGGGACGAAAATCCTAATCTCCTGTGATCTGACCAGTCACCAGACTGGTGTACGTCATACCTTGATACAGGTTAGGGACTAAAATCCTAATCTCCTGTCACCATTACAGTCACCAGACTGATGTAATTACTACCTTCATACAGGTTAGGGACTAAAATCCTAATCTCTTGTGATCTGAACAGTCACCAGACTGGTGTACGTCATACCTTGATACAGGTTAGGGACTAAAATCCTAATCTCCTGTCACTATTACAGTCACCAGACTGGTGTAATTACTACCTTCATACAGGTTAGGGACTAAAATCCTAATCTCTTGTTATCTGAACAGTCACCAGACTGGTGTACGTCATACCTTGATACAGGTTAGGGACTTTTATCCTAATCTCCTGTGACCATTACAGGCACCACACTGTTGTAATTACTACCTTGATACAGGTTAGGGATTAAAATCCTAATCTCTTGTGATCTGAACAGTCACCAGACTGGTGTAAGTACTACCTTGATACAGGTTAGGGACTAAAATCCTAATCTCCTGTGATCTGACCAGTCACCAGACTGGTGTACGTCATACCTTGATACAGGTTAGGGCCTAAAATCCTAATCTCCTGTCACCATTACAGTCACCAGACTGGTGTAATTACTACCTTCATACAGGTTAGGGACTAGAATCCTAATCTCTTGTGATCTGAACAGTCACCAGACTGGTGTACGTCATACCTTGATACAGGTTAGGGCCTAAAATCCTAATCTCCTGTCACCATTACAGTCACCAGACTGGTGTAATTACTACCTTCATACAGGTTAGCGACTAAAATCCTAATCTCTTGTGATCTGAACAGTCACCAGACTGGTGTAAGTATTACCTTGATACAGGTTAGGGACTAAAATCCTAATCTCCTGTGATCTGACAGTCACCAGACTGGTGTACGTCATACCTTGATACAGGTTAGGGCCTAAAATCCTAATCTCCTGTCACCATTACAGTCACCAGACTGGTGTAATTACTACCTTCATACAGGTTAGCGACTAAAATCCTAATCTCTTGTGATCTGAACAGTCACCAGACTGGTGTACGTCATACCTTGATACAGGTTAGGGCCTAAAATCCTAATCTCCTGTCACCATAACAGTCACCAGACTGGTGTAATTACTACCTTCATACAGGTTAGGGACTCAAATCCTAATCTCTTGTGATCTGAACAGTCACCAGACTGGTGTACGTCATACCTTGATACAGGTTAGGGACTAAAATCCTAATCTCCTGTGACCATTACAGTCACCAGACTGTTGTAATTACTACCTTGATACAGGTTAGGGATTAAAATCCTAATCTCTTGTGATCTGAACAGTCACCAGACTTGTGTACGTCATACCTTGATACAGGTTAGGGCCTAAAATCCTAATCTCCTGTCACCATTACAGTCACCAGACTGTTGTAATTACTACCTTCATACAGGTTAGGGACTAAAATCCTAATCTCTTGTGATCTGAACAGTCACCAGACTGGTGTACGTACTACCTTGATACAGGTTAGGGACGAAAATCCTAATCTCCTGTGATCTGACCAGTCACCAAACTGGTGTACGTCATACCTTGATACAGGTTAGGGACTAAAATCCTAATCTCCTGTCACCATTACAGTCACCAGACTGGTATATTTACTACCTTCATACAGGTTAGGGACTAAAATCCTAATCTCTTGTGATCTGAACAGTCACCAGACTGGTGTACGTCATACCTTGATGCAGGTTAGGGACTAAAATCCTAATCTCCTGTCACCATTACAGTCACCAGACTGGTGTAATTACTACCTTCATACAGGTTAGGGACTAAAATCCTAATCTCTTGTGATCTGAACAGTCACTAGACTGGTGTACGTCATACCTTGATACAGGTTAGGGACTAAAATCCTAATCTCCTGTGACCATTACAGTCACCAGACTGTTGTAATTACTACCTTGATACAGGTTAGGGATTAAAATCCTAATCTCTTGTGATCTGAACAGTCACCAGACTGGTGTACGTACTACCTTGATACAGGTTAGGGACTAAAATCCTAATCTCCTGTGATCTGACCAGTCACCAGACTGGTGTACGTCATACCTTGATACAGGTTAGGGCCTAAAATCCTAATCTCCTGTCACCATTACAGTCACCAGACTGGTGTAATTACTACCTTCATACAGGTTAGGGACTCAAATCCTAATTTCTTGTGATCTGAACAGTCACCAGACTCGTGTACGTACTACCTTGATACAGGTTAGGGACTTTTATCCTAATCTCCTGTAACCTCTACAGTCACCAGACAGTTGTCGCAGTATACAGGCAAAATGCGCAAGGGCGTTGGCAAGGGCGTTGGCAAGGAACAAGGAAGTGGACGTGATGGTGGTGCAGGCAGAGGCCGAGGTCGTTTGCAAGCACTAATTTCGCAACAACAAAGGGCCACATCTCCTCGCTCGCACGTCCTGTCCCAAATTCTTGGAGCCCGCAGCAGTACACCGCTGTTGACGCAAGAGCAGTGTCAACAGGTTGTTACTTGGTTAGCGGATAATGCTTCAAGTCAGATGGGCACCTCCACAAACACCCTGTCTTCCACACGGTCAAGTGTCAGTAGCCGTGATACTGCACCGCACATTTCCCAACCTGATGCTCCTTCCTACCACCAGGCCGAGTACACGTCCACGGACATTACTGATCCCACACCTAGGACACTCGGAAGAGCTGTTCACGTATCCATTCGCAGAATCTGGCCTGTCGCCACCTCCTCTTGAAGTGGGTGATGAGGAGATGGTATGTACAGATGCCTAAATATTTGAGCAGCCACGTTCTCACGAACGGAACGTTGCCAAAGTGTCTCAACAAGGGGTGGACGATGATGAGACACAATTGCCAGGAAGTCAGGAGTAGGATCAGGGTGCGGAAGAGGAAGACGACGTGGTGGATGATCCAGTAGCTGACCCAACATGGCAGGACGATATGCAGAGCGAGGCCAGCAGTGCACAGGGGGAGGGAGGCGTAGCATCCCAACAGGCAGTACGAAGCAGGGTCCGTGTCCGCAGGCAGAAGGCAGGCAACCGTTCCTCGGAACAACAACACGACTCAAGGTGCCTGTGCAAATGTTCGGTCTTCCCGAGTCTGGGAGTTTTTTAAGTTGGCTCCAGAAGACTCAAAAAAGGCCATTTGCCAAACCTGCCATGCCAGTATCAGCAGGGGTACGAAAACTAGCAGCCTGACCATCACCAGCATGATCAGGCACATGTCAGCCAAGCACCCGACTTTGTGGGAAGTACAACAGAGTCGAGGAGCGGTGCTTGCTGATGTCACTGCTACGTCTTCGCCTGTTGTGCGTGCGAGCCAATCCCCTGTCCATGCTGGCCGCGAACAAGCCTCCAGCCCTGCACCTGAAGTTGCCCACGCACAAATGACACCACCATCAAGCACGTCCTTGTCCCAGCGCAGCGTTCAATTATCCATTCAGCAAACATTTGAACGCAGGCGCAAATACGCTGCCAACGCCCCACATGCCACAGTCCTGAATGATCACATTTCGCGACTCATAGCGCTAGAAATGTTGCCTTTCCGGCTGGTGGAGACGGAAGCATTCCGCGACCTGATGGCGGCTGCTGTCCCACGTTACTCGGTCCCCAGCCGCCACTATTTCTCCAGATGTGCCATCCCCGCATTGCATAACCACGTGTCCAACAGCATCACACGTGCCCTGAACAATGCTGTTTCAGCCAAAGTCCACCTAACCACAGACACGTGGACAAGTGCTTGTGGGCAAGGCCGCTACATCTCCTTGACGGCACACTGGATTAATATTGTGGAGGCTGGGACCCAGTCTGAGCGAGGGACGGAACACGTCCTTCCCACACCAAGGATAGCAGGCCCTACCTCTGTCAGGGTTTCACCGACACTCTACAGCTCCGGAATGTCATGCTCCTCAGCCTCCTCCTCCTGCGCATCCTCATCCACTGTACCCTCCACACCAGTCCCAAGCTGGAAGCACTGCAGCACTGCCTCTGCAAAGCGGCAACAGGCTGTGCTGAAGCTAGTCTGCATAGGTGACAAACCCCACAATGCAGAAGAGGTGTGGACAGCTCTGAAACAGCAGGCAGATCACTGGCTCACACCTCTGAACCTAAAGCCAGGAAAGGTCGTGTGTGACAATGGCCGGAACCTGGTGGCAGCTTTGAGGCGAGGCCAGCTGACGCATGTTCCATGCGTGGCCCATGTGCTCAACCTGGTGGTTCAGAGGTTTGTAAAGTCATACCAAGAGGTGTCTGAACTGCTGGTAAAAGTTCGCCGTCTGTCTGCACATTTTCGCAAGTCACCTGCTGCTTCAGCCGGCCTTGCCGGCTTTCAGCGCCGTTTGCGTCTTCCGGCCCACAGACTGGTGTGTGATGTTCCCACGCGTTGGAATTCAACTCTGCACATGTTGGTCAGGATATGTGAGCAGAAGAGGGCAGTTGTGGACTACCTGCATCACCTAAGCCGTCGGGAAATGGGTCAAACTCCACACATAACACCTGAGGAGTGGAGATGGATGTCGGACCTATGTACCGTCCTCCAAAACTTTGAGGACTCCACCAAGATGGTGAGCGGTGATGACGCCATTATTAGCGTCACCATACCACTACTCTGTCTTCTAAAATGGTCTCTGCTGAAAATCAAAGAGGATGCATTGCAGGCCGAGCGCGATGACTTGGAGCAAGAAACAGTAGTGGGTGTGGGTGAAAACACACAGCCCAGCCTCATCTCATCACAACGTGCAGTGGAGGACTATGATGAGGAGGAGGAGGATGAAGACATGGACCAACTCTCTGGCCAAATTGAGGATATGGCATGCACACCACTCATACCCTCGATTCAGCGTGGCTGGCCAGAGGACAGGGGAGATGAGGAGGAGGAGGAGGACAGCATGTTTAGTCATCGTGTTGGTCTGGATACTGAAGTGATGGCTGTTAAGAGTCTGGCGCACATGGCTGACTTTATGGTAAGCTGCCTGGCGCGTGACCCTCGTGTTCAGAACATCTTGGCCGACAATCAGTACTGGTTGGCAACACTGTTAGACCCACGCTACAAGGAGAACTTTATGCAGCAGTTCCACAGGGCCATAGTCACGGAAGTAGTCAAATCATTCCCCTCACAAAACGCTAGCGGCATAGGTCAGGATTCGGTGGACACCCAAGGCGTACGGCCGAGAGGGGCACAAGTCCAATCCGCCAGAGGTAGGGGAACTGTCTTTATGATGTGGGACAGTTTTCTCAGCCCCTCACGTACCACAGCCCCTGAGGTGCGGGGTAGTGCCACCAGAAATGCTAAGTTTGGGCAGATGCTGAAGGAGTACCTTGCAGATCGAACAACTGTACTGCGAGATTCCTCTGTGCCTTTCAATTATTGGGTCTCCAAGCTGGACACGTGGCATGAATTGGCTCTCTACGCCTTGGAAGTCCTGGCCTGCCCTGCCGCTAGCGTTTTATCAGAGCGTGTTTTCAGTGCTGCAGGTTGAATCATCACTGATAAATGCACCCGCCTGTCAACTGAAAATGCTGACAGGCTGACTCTGATCAAGATGAACAAGGGTAGGATTGGGCCAGACTTCACCACACCACCAGCAAATGACAACTGAATTAAAATTTTGTTATGTGAATTTGCCATGTACCTCCACTCACCCATGAGTACACACTTCAGGACTTTGGCTAATTGCTGGACTGCTCCTCCTTCTCCTCATGTGACACCATGATGACCGTTACAATAGTTAGGCTGTTGTTTGAGGTATACCCGCAGTGGTAAATTTTTTCGCCCATTCTTTTAGAATGGGCAATACAACGACAGGAGACCCGCTCCTTTTCAATGGGAAAAATGTTTTGAGGCCCTCCTGCACGTCTCTATCCAGGGACAATGAGGAGCCTCCCAATTTTTGGCTGCCCTGGCCAAAGGGCTATACTACAATACACCCACTTGAGGGTTACAGGCCCTACTACATGTCTGTATGCATGGGTCATTGTTGAACCTCCCAATTTTTGGCTGCCCTGACCAAAGGGCTATACTACAATACACCCACTTGAGTGTTACAGGCCTTACTACATGTCTGTATGCATGGGTCATTGTTGAACCTCCCAATTTTTGGCTGCCCTGGCCAAAGGACTATACTACAATACACCCAGTTCTTGTTTACAGGCCCTCCTGCACGTCTCTATCCAGGGACAATGAGGAGCCTCCCAATTTTTGGCTGCCCTGGCCAAAGTGCTATACTACAATACACCCAGTTCTTGTTTACAGGCCCTCCTGCACGTCTCTATCCAGGGACAATGAGGAGCCTCCCAATTTTTGGCTGCCCTGGCCAAAGGCCTATACTACAATACACCCACTTGAGGGTTACAGGCCCTACTACATGTCTGAATGCATGGGTCATTGTTGAACCTCCCAATTTTTGGCTGCCCTGGCCAAAGGACTATACTACAATACACCCAGTTCTTGTTTACAGGCCCTCCTGCACGTCTCTATCCAGGGACAATGGGGAGCCTCCCAATTTTTGGCTGCCCTGGCCAAAGGGCTATACTACAATACACCCACTTGAGGGTTATAGGCCCTACTACATGTCTGTATGCATGGGTCATTGTTGAACCTCCCAATTTTTGGCTTCCCTGGCCAAAGGGCTATACTACAATACACCCAGTTCTTGTTTACAGGCCCTACTACATGTCTGTATGCATGGGTCATTGTTGAACCTCCCAATTTTTGGCTGCCCTGGCCAAAGGACTATACTACAATACACCCAGTTCTTGTTTACAGGCCCTCCTGCACGTCTCTATCCAGGGACAATGAGGAGCCTCCCAATTTTTGGCTGCCCTGGCCAAAGGGCTATACTACAATACACCCAGTTCTTGTTTACAGGCCCTCCTGCACATCTCTATCCAGGGACAATGAGGAGCCTCCCAATTTTTGGCTGCCCTGGCCAAAGGCCTATACTACAATACAAAAACTACTAGAAAAAAGCAGCATCAGAAAACTCACCATCCATGCCAAAAACAGAAACCAAATGCACTTACAGGACGCAGTCAGAGCCCAAATGTGAAGCAAGCCCAGCTGCAGGCTGATAAAATCACTTCTACCAACAACATGTCTGAATGCATGGGTCATTGTTGAACCTCACAATTTTTGGCTGCCCTGGCCAAAGGACTATACTACAATACACCCAGTTCTTGTTTACAGGCCCTCCTGCACGTCTCTATCCAGGGACAATGAGGAGCCTCCCAATTTTTGGCTGCCCTGGCCAAAGGCCTATACTACAATACACCCACTTGAGGGTTACAGGCCCTACTACATGTCTGAATGCATGGGTCATTGTTGAACCTCCCAATTTTTGGATGCCCTGGCCAAAGGACTATACTACAATACACCCAGTTCTTGTTTACAGGCCCTCCTGCACGTCTCTATCCAGGGACAATGAGGAGCCTCCCAATTTTTGGCTGCCCTGGCCAAAGGGCTATACTACAATACACCCAGTTCTTGTTTACAGGCCCTCCTGCACATCTCTATCCAGGGACAATGAGGAGCCTCCCAATTTTTGGCTGCCCTGGCCAAAGGCCTATACTACAATACACCCACTTGAGGGTTACAGGCCCTACTACATGTCTGAATGCATGGGTCATTGTTGAACCTCACAATTTTTGGCTGCCCTGGCCAAAGGACTATACTACAATACACCCAGTTCTTGTTTACAGGCCCTCCTGCACGTCTCTATCCAGGGACAATGAGGAGCCTCCCAATTTTTGGCTGCCCTGGCCAAAGGCCTATACTACAATACAAAAACTACTAGAAAAAAGCAGCATCAGAAAACTCACCATCCATGCCAAAAACAGAAACCAAATGCACTTACAGGACGCAGTCAGAGCCCAAATGTGAAGCAAGCCCAGCTGCAGGCTGATAAAATCACTTCTACCAACAACATGTCCTAATGCATGGGCCATTGTTGAACCTCACAATTTTTGGCTGCCCTGGCCAAAGGACTATACTACAATACACCCAGTTCTTGTTTACAGGCCCTCCTGCACGTCTCTATCCAGGGACAATGAGGAGCCTCCCAATTTTTGGCTGCCCTGGCCAAAGGCCTATACTACAATACACCCACTTGAGGGTTACAGGCCCTACTACATGTCTGAATGCATGGGTCATTGTTGAACCTCCCAATTTTTGGCTGCCCTGGCCAAAGGGCTATACTACAATACACCCAGTTCTTGTTTACAGGCCCTCCTGCATGTCTCTATCCAGGGACAATGAGGAGCCTCCCAATTTTTGGCTGCCCTGGCCAAAGGGCTATACTACAATACACCCACTTGAGGGTTACAGGCCCTACTACATGTCTGTATGCATGGGTCATTGTTGAACCTCCCAATATTTGGCTGCCCTGGCCAAAGGGCTATACTACAATACACCCAGTTCTTGTTTACAGGCCCTCCTGCATGTCTGTATCCAGGGGTATTGGTGAACCTCCCAATTTTGGACTGCCCTGGCAAAGGAAGATACTACAATAGACCCAGTTCCTCAAAATGGGCACATTATTTCAAGACAGGGCTTCATGTTCGTCTCTTCTCAGGGTCATCGGAGTGCCGCACAATGTTTTCACGTAAAATCTTTCATGTAATCACAAAAAGTAACATACACCAGCTGTATCTCACTATTGGGTATGTGCCCTTAACATTTCCACCCTAAATATTCATTTTGGTGTCATTTTGGAAGGTTTTCTGGAGACTCCGTAAAATTGGCGTGAAACTCGGACATTGTTCACAGCTGTGACTTTTGAGTGAGAATTGCTTCCAGGGGTCTTCCCCATGGTGTTGCCATGTCATTTGAGCACTCTTCTGAGACTTTTGTGACATTTTTAGGGTTTTTCCATGCTGCCGGCAGTCATTTCATAAAAATACTCGTGTCTCCCATAGGATAACATTGGGCTCGGTACTCGGGCCGAGTACACGAGTATCTCGGGATGCTCGGCCCGAGCTTCGAGCACCCGAGCATTTTAGTACTCGCTCATCACTAATGATGACGATATAGCTGCTACACGGTGGTTCCTACAAGGAAGCGACATAGAGCCACAGATGGCGGAGTTGATTCTGGTCTTGCTCAAGTTCGTACTCACACACAATTGTTTCGTCTTTGATGGCCATGTGTTCCTGCAGCTCCAAGGCACCGCAATGGGGGCCTCCTGTGCGCCCTCATATGCAAATTTATTCTTGGGCGCATGGGAGAGGGAAGTATTTACCAACAACCCCATTGCTGGATGCGAGAAGATGAAGGGATGGATGCGTTTCATAGACGATGCTTTGTTTGTGTGGGAAGGGACAAGTGGTGAGCTGGATAATCTCATGGAAAACCTTAACAACAATGATAGAAACATCAAATTAGAAGCTTAGGGAAGAGAGGTGTACCACAGTCCACGCTGCCAAGTTCACTCACATCAAAGAAAACGAGTAGACAATGTCCAGTTCAATCCTTCTTTATTCTCCTACGCATTTCGGAGCCTAGCCTGGCACCTTCATCATGGATGATCCCTGATGAAGGTGCCAGTCTAGGCGCCGAAACACGTAGGAGAATAAAGAAGGATTGAACTGGACATCGTCTACTCGTTTTCTTTGATGTGAGTGAACTTGGCAGCGCGGACTGTGGTACACCTCTCTTCCCTAAGCTTCTGGTTTCGTCTTCACGTTTGCGAGACCGGTGGAAGTCCAGCAGCAGCGATCAGGATATTTATCCAAACAGATCTACAAAACAGTTGTGGGTATCACAACTGGAATAGGTGAGTGGTTCACTTTTCTCACCTTAACACAAGCTAGTGTCTAGTGATAAGGGCACTATTGCGCCTCTTGTCCCCCCCCCCCTCTTCTTTTTGTCATAGTAGAAACATCAAATTGACGTATCAGAGTGGCCGGAAAATCAATTTTCTGGATATATCAATTGAGACCATGATCAACGGTGGGTTGAGAACTGAGATCTATAGGAAGGAAACGTCTACGAATTCGATCCTCAGAGCAGATTCCTCACATCTGCCCTCGACAATTAGAGGGATCCCAGTTGGCCAGTATATTCGAGCCAGTCGGATTTGTTCGGATGAACAATCATTTGAACTCCAGGCTATGGATTTGAAGAGTAGATTTCAGGAGAGGGGATACGGCTGGAAAACTTGTGAACTGTTTGGCTAGATTCTCACCACCAGTAAACTATTTGGCTGGGGCAAAACTGATGGCTAAATATGAAGCTGGCTTGTGACCACTGGCTAACTTCCTAACTGGGTTCCTATTGCTAATGAGCTACTAAGCTGGGTCACTAATGTTGGTGTACTACTTATCTAGCCAGCCACTGCCCGTAGACTCCTGTGCTGGATTGCAAATCTCTATTATCTCTTGCACTGGGTCAACACCACCAGTAAACACCCAGGCTGGATCTCCACCACTGGAAAGCTACAAAACTGGATCACAATCATAGGTAAATTAGTGCACTGGATATATATTGTAGATGAGAGAGTAATATGTGAATTCATTAGTAGTTATCCTTCCTGTAATTGAACAAATATGACTAGGATGAATGTACTTCCTTGCCCTACTCCGTTTACTTGTAATTCTGATCAATGTTTACATCAATAAAAACATTTTTCGCTTTCTTCTTCTCCTTTTTCTTACCTCTTCTTATTCATAAGAATTTATTTCATGATATACTGTTTTTTTCAAGTACTGTATAATGGCAATGCTCGTTCTAGTGTAGTCAAGATGGTTTTGAAAACTAAAATTTGATATAAATAAATCTTACTTGAAATTGTAACCTACTTATCATAATACACCACAGCTCAGACAGACAATGACATCATAATGGTTGATGACATCACAGGGTCAATAAATTCCACAGTGAAAGCTCAGAATCTCAGTCTTCAGAGACACCGGCAAGCGACTGCACCTCCTTTGTAATCAGCCTGCTTTTCAGTTTATTTTATTAGGATTTAACCTCTGGAAAGATCATGTGGAAGGAAAGAAATATGAAGAGAAAAAGACGAAAGAACATATCACCAAATGGTTTTGGAGTGAAGCAACCATCAACCTGTTGTGCTTGATTTCCAGCATCAGCACTGTAATGGGCTGGAATTCCATTGGTATTGAAGTACTCGGCTGGATTGTTAACACAGGTAAACCACAGGGGTAGATTGCCTTTACTAGTTAATTACTGGGATGGGTTGCCCCCACCAGTACCATACTGGCCTGGATTGCCACCACTAGCAAAAAAGACTGGGCTGGATTTCCCCCACCAGTACAATACTGGTTTTGATTGCCACTACTGATCATTTTCTGGGCTGGGATACCAATACTATCAGTCTCTTGGACTGGTTTGGCACTATCAACGAACTAACTGGTTGGATCACCATTACTGGAAAATGAATGGGCACTATCGCATCCACAGGCAAAATACTGAGCTGGTTTGCCACAACTAGAGAACTATTGGTTTGGGTTGTAACCAGGGCCGGCGTCAGCACCCGGCGTACCCGGGCAAGTGCCGGGGCCCGACTGCTTGGAGGGGGCCCACCGGGCCCCTGAGGGCTAGGGTCACACTTGTGTTGTGACCCTAGCCTGACGCAAGTATTGTCTGCTGCAGCGCAGAACGTTTAACGCTATTCGCTGCCAGCAACTGAGCCCCTAGAAACCCGAAGTTTACATTGACAACCAGTGGTTGTCAAGGTAAACGTCGGGTTTCTATGGGCTGCCTCCAGCGCATAGCATTAAACGCTATGCGCTGCAACATACAATACTTGCATAAGGCTAGGGTCACAATGCAAGTGTGACCCTAGCCTCAGGGGCCCCTGAGCACTGCCCCCACAGCCAGAGCCATATCCAGGGGGCAGCTGGGGGGTCATTTTCAGGCTCCTACAGCACCGGACGTCTCCCTCCTCCCCCCTCCACGGGAGCCGACAGAGCAGCACACACTGTGCTAGTGTGCTTACAGGACCTGTGATGATGTCAATGGATGGGGAGGAGTCAGGGGTCTCATGATCAGCTCCTCAGTGTATCCAGGACTGTGCTGGCCACCATGAATGATGCTCAAATAAGGTGAAGTTTGTGTGTGGTCAGGAGGCATTTACAGTGTGAATGTAGCAGAGGTGAGTGTGTACTAGGTGTATGGCAATTAGGTGAAGTTTGTGTGGGGTCAGGAGGGATTTACAGTGTGAATGTAGCAGAGGCGAGTGTGTACTAGGTGCATGGAGTGGAGCCGTGTGTGTACGAGGTGTATGGAGCGGAGCCGTGTGTGTACGAGGTGTATGGAGCGGAGCCGAGTGGGTACTAGGTGTACGGAGCAGAGCCATGTGTGTATGAGGTGTACGGAGCAGAGCCGAGAGTGTACGAGGTGTGTGGAGCGGAGCCGAGTGTGTACGAGGTGTACGGAGCGGAGCCGAGTGGGTACTAGGTGTACGGAGCAGAGCCATGTGTGTACGAGGTGTACGGAGGAGAGCCGTGTGTGTACGAGGTGTACGGAGCAGAGCCGAGTGTGTACGAGGTGTACGGAGCAGAGCCATGTGTGTACGAGGTGTACTGAGCAGAGCCGTGTGTGTATGAGGTGTACGGAGCAGAGCCGCGTGCGTGCGAGGTGTACGGAGCAGAGCCATGTGTGTACGAGGTGTACGGCGCAGAGCCATGTGTGTACGATGTACGGAGCAGAGCCGCGTGTGTACGAGGTGTATGGAGCAGAGCCATGTGTGTACGAGGTGTACGGAGCAGAGCCGCGTGTGTACGAGGTGTACGGAGCAGAGCCGTGTGTGTACGAGGTGTACGGAGCAGAGCCGTGTGTGTATGAGGTGTATGGAGCAGAGCCGCGTGCGTGCGAGGTGTACGGAGCAGAGCCGCGTGCGTGCGAGGTGTACGGAGCAGAGCCACGTGAGTGCGAGGTGTACGGAGCGGAGCCGCGTGCGTGCGTGGTGTAAGGAGCGGAGCCGCGTGCATACGAGGTGTATGGAGCTGAGCCGCGTGCGTACGAGGTGTACGGAGCGGAGCCATGTGCGTACGAGGTGTACAGAGCGGAGCCGCGTGCGTACAAGGTGTACGGAGCGGAGCCATGTGTGTACGAGGTGTACGGAGCGGAGCCATGTGTGTACGAGGTGTACGGAGCGGAGCCGCGTGTGTACGAGGTGTACGGAGCGGAGCCGCGTGTGTACGAGGTGTACGGAGCGGAGCCATGTGCGTACGAGGTGTACGGAGCGGAGCCGCGTGCGTACGAGGTGTACGGAGCAGAGCCGCGTGCGTACGAGGTGTACGGAGCGGAGCCGCGTGCGTACGAGGTGTACGGAGCGGAGCCGCGTGCGTACGAGGTGTACGGAGCGGAGCCGCGTGCGTACGAGGTGTACGGAGCAGAGCCGCGTGCGTACGAGGTGTACGGAGCAGAGCCGCGTGCGTACGAGGTGTACGGAGCAGAGCCGCGTGCGTACGAGGTGTACGGAGCAGAGCCGCGTGCGTACGAAGAATGTGTACCAGTGGTAGCCCCCCGCGGATTCCTATAGTCCCAGCCGACTTTGCCAGCAGCATCCTTCTCCAGAGTCTCTTCTGCCGCTGTCTGCATTCTGCAGCTCAGCATGGAGGGGCACGATGTCATCACTGTGCTAATATGTGCAGAGCGACCGGAGGAGACCGGAGCAGCGAGAAGAGAGGTGAGGAGAAAGAGAGATCCGGACGGCCAGACACTCCGCTTTGCTGCGGTGCCACCATATGGCAGTGCGGCTCCATTGAGCTGCTTGCATTATTTGTGCGCTTCAGGATAATTGTGTATATACCAAGCATCCTCAGACGCACAAAAATGCAACATTTTGCATTTGAAGGGTATTTTTAAAAAGCACAAGAGAATGCAAATGCACCTTAGCCCGCTCCTAACAACGTGTAATATACTCACTGTCAGAAACAGCTCTTACTGGTTTTGGCAGTCACTGTTCCTGTAAGGCTGCCTTCACATAGGAGTTTTTTTTTAAATGTGGCAGGTGCGGTAAAAAACCCAGCATCTGCCGCATTTTACGCCTAGCGGCTGCACTTGCTGCGCATTTGCGGCAAGTCCCATGCATTGTCTATGGGGCTTGCGGTAAGTGTGCGGCAATATATATATATATATAGTCCGCAATATGTACTTAAAGGGGGCCCACTGAGACCTTTTCGCCCGGGGCCCACAGAAACCTGGAGCCGACCCTGGTTGTAACCACTTGTGAACTGTTTGGCTAGATTCTCACCACCAGTAAACTATTTGGCTCGGGCAAAACTGATGGCTAAATATGAAGCTGGCTTGTGACCACTGGCTAACTTCCTAACTGGATCCCTATTGCTAATGAGCTACTAAGCTGGGTCACTAATGTTGGTGTACTACTTATCTAGCCAGCCACTGCCCGTAGACTCCTGTGCTGGATTGCAACTCTCTATTATCTCTTGCACTGGGTCAACACCACCAGTAAACACCCAGGCTGGGTCTCCACCACTGGAAAGCTACAAAACTGGATCACAATCATAGGTAAATTAGTGCACTGGATATATATTGTAGATGAGAGAGTAATATGTGAATTCATTAGTAGTTATCCTTCCTGTAATTGAACAAATATGACTAGGATGAATGTACTTCCTTGCCCTACTCCGTTTACTTGTAATTCTGATCATTGTTTACATCAATAAAAACATTTTTCCCTTTCTTCTTCTCCTTTTTCTTACCTCTTCTTATTCATAAGAATTTATTTCATGATATACAGTTTTTTTCAAGTACTGTATAATGGCAATGCTTGTTCTAGTGTAGTCAAGATGGTTTTGAAAACTAAAATTTGATATAAATAAATCTTACTTGAAATTGTAACCTACTTATCATAATACACCACAGCTCAGACAGACAATGACATCATAATGGTTGATGACATCACAGGGTCAATAAATTCCACAGTGAAAGCTCAGAATCTCAGTCTTCAGAGACACTGGCAAGCGACTGCACCTCCTTTGTAATCAGCCTGTTTTTCAGTTTATTTTATTAGGATTTTACCTCTGGAAAGATCACGTGGAAGGAAAGAAATATGAAGAGAAAAAGACGAAAGAACATATTGCCAAATGGTTTTGGAGTGAAGCAACCATCAACCTGTTGTGCTTGATTTCCAGCATCAGCAATGTAATGGGCTGGAATTCCATTGGTATTGAAGTACTCGGCTGGATTGTTAACACAGGTAAACCTCCGGGGTAGATTGCCTTTACTAGTGAATTACTGGGATGGGTTACCCCTACCAGTACCATACTTGTCTACATTGCCATCACTAGTAAAAAAGACTGGTCTGGATTTCCCCCACCAGTACAATACTGGTTTTGATTGCCACTACTGATCATTTTCTGGGCTGGGATACCAATACAATCAGTCTCTTGGACTGGTTTGGCACTATCAACGAACTAACTGGTTGGATCACCATTACTGGAAAATGAATGGGCACTATCGCATCCACAGGCAAAATACTGAGCTGGTTTGCCACAACTAGAGAACTATTGGTTTGGGTTGTAACCACTTGTGAACTGTTTGGCTAGATTCTCACCACCAGTAAACTATTGGCTGGGGCAAAACTGATGGCTAAATATGAAGCTGGCTTGTGACCACTGGCTAACTTCCTAACTGGATCCCTATTGCTAATGAGCTACTGGGCTGGGTCACTAATGTTGGTGTACTACTTATCTAGCCAGCCACTGCCCGTAGACTCCTGTGCTGGATTGCAACTCTCTATTATCTCTTGCACTGGGTCAACACCACCAGTAAACACCCAGGCTGGATCTCCACCACTGGAAAGCTACGAAACTGGATCACAATCAGAGGCAAATTAGTGCACTGGATATATATTGTAGATGAGAGAGCATATGTGAATTCATTAGTAGTTATCCTTCCTGTACTTGTACAAATATGACTAGGATGAATGTACTCCCTTGCTCTACTTCGTTTTCTTGTAATTCTGTTCATTGTTTACATCAATAAAAACATTTTTCGCTTTCTTCTTCTCCTTTTTCTTACCTCTTCCCATTTATCAGAATTTATTTCATGATATACTGTTTTTTTCAAGTACTGTATAATGGCAATGCTCGTTCTAGTGTAGTCAAGATGGTTTGGAAAACTAATATTTGATATAAATAAATCCTTACTTGAAATTGTAACCTAGTTATCATAATACACCACAGCTCAGACAGACAATGACATCATAATGGTTGATGACATCACAGGGTCAATAAATTCCACTGTGATAGCTGAGAATCTCAGTCTTCAGAGACACCGGCAAGCGACTGCACCTCCTTTGTAATCAGCCTGTTTTTCAGTTTATTTTATAAGGATTTTACCTCTGGAAAGATCACGTGGAAGGAAAGAAATATGAAGAGAAAAAGACGAAAGAACATATTGCCAAATGGTTTGGGAGGGAAGTAACCATCAACCTGTTGTGCTTGATTTCCAGTGTCAGCAATGTAATGGGCTGGAATTCCATTGGTATTGAAGTACTCGGCTAGATTGTTAACACAGGTAAACCACTGGGGTAGATTGCCTTTACTAGTGAATTACTGGTATGGGTTACCCCCACCAGTACCATACTTGTCTACATTGCCATCACTAGTAAAAAAGACTGGTCTGGATTTCCCCCACCAGTACAATACTGGTTTTGATTGCCACTACTGATCATTTTCTGGGCTGGGATACCAATACAATCAGTCTCTTGGACTGGTTTGGCACTATCAACGAACTAACTAGTTGGATCACCATTACTTGAAAATTAATGGGCTTTGAGGCATCCACAGGCAAAATACTGAGATGGTGTGCCACAACTAGAGAACTATTGGTTTGGGATGTAACCACTTGTGAACTGTTTGGCTGGGTTCTTACCACCAGTGAACTACTTGGCTGGGGCGAAATGGAGGGCGAAATATGAAGCTGGCTTGTGACCACTCTCTAACCACCTAACTGGGTCCCTATTGCTAATTAGCTACTGGGCTGGGTCACTAATGTTGGTGTACTACTTATCTAGCCAGCCACTGGCCGTAGACTCCTGTGCTGGATTGCAACTCTCTATTATCTCTTGCACTGGGTCAACACCACCAGCAAACACCCAGGCTGTGTCTCCACCACTGGGAAGCTACACAACTGGATCACAATCAGAGGCAAATTAGTGCAATTGATATATATTGTAGATGAGAGAGCAATATGTAATTCATTAGTAGTTATCCTTCCTGTACTTGTACAAATATGACTAGGATGAATGTACTCCCTTGCCCTACTTCATTTACTTGTAATTCTGATCATTGTTTACATCAATAAAAACATTTTTCGCTTTCTTCTTCTCCTTTTTCTTACCTCTTCCCATTTATCAGAATTTATTTCATGATATACAGTTTTTTTCAAGTACTGTATAATGGCAATGCTCGTTCTAGTGTAGTCAAGATGGTTTGGAAAACTAATATTTGATATAAATAAATCCTTACTTGAAATTGTAACCTAGTTATCATAATACACCACAGCTCAGACAGACAATGACATCATAATGGTTGATGACATCACAGGGTTAATAAATTCCACTGTGATAGCTCAGAATCTCAGTCTTCAGAGACACCGGCAAGCGACTGCACCTCCTTTGTAATCAGCCTGTTTTTCAGTTTATTTTATAAGGATTTTACCTCTGGAAAGATCACGTGGAAGGAAAGAAATATGAAGAGAAAAAGACGAAAGAACATATTGCCAAATGGTTTGGGAGGGAAGTAACCATCAACCTGTTGTGCTTGATTTCCAGTGTCAGCAATGTAATGGGCTGGAATTCCATTGGTATTAAAGTACTCGGCTAGATTGTTAACACAGGTAAACCTCCGGGGTAGATTGCCTTTACTAGTGAATTACTGGGATGGGTTACCCCTACCAGTACCATACTTGTCTACATTGCCATCACTAGTAAAAAAGACTGGTCTGGATTTCCCCACCAGTACAATACTGGTTTTGATTGCCACTACTGATCATTTTCTGGGCTGGGATACCAATACAATCAGTCTCTTGGACTGGTTTGGCACTATCAACGAACTAACTAGTTGGATCACCATTACTGGAAAATTAATGGGCTTTGAGGCATCCACAGGCAAAATACTGAGATGGTGTGCCACAACTAGAGAACTATTGGTTTGGGATGTAACCACTTGTGAACTGTTTGGCTGGGTTCTTACCACCAGTGAACTACTTGGCTGGGGCGAAATGGAGGGTGAAATATTAAGCTGGCTTGTGACCACTCTCTAACCACCTAACTGGGTCCCTATTGCTAATTAGCTACTGGGCTGGGTCACTAATGTTGGTGTACTACTTATCTAGCCAGCCACTGGCCGTAGACTCCTGTGCTGGATTGCAACTCTCTATTATGTCTTGCACTGGGTCAACACCACCAGCAAACACCCAGGCTGTGTCTCCACCACTGGAAAGCTTCAAAACTGGATCACAATCAGAGGCAAATTAGTGCACTGGATATATATTGTAGATGAGAGAGCAGTATGTGAATTCATTAGTAGTTATCCTTCCTGTACTTGTACAAATATGACTAGATGAATGTACTCCCTTGCCCTACTTCATTTACTTGTAATTCTGATCATTGTTTACATCAATAAAAACATTTTTCGCTTTCTTCTTCTCATTTTTCTTACCTCTTCCCATTTATCAGAATTTATTTCATGATATACTGTTTTTTTCAAGTACTGTATAATGGCAATGCTCGTTCTAGTGTAGTCAAGATGGTTTGGAAAACTAAAATTTGATATAATAAATCCTTACTTGAAATTGTAACCTATTATCATAATACACCACACTCAGACAGACAATGACATCATAATGGTTGATGACATCACAGGGTTCATAAATTCCACTGTGAAGCTCAGAATCTCAGTCTTCAGAGACACCGGCAAGCGACTGCACCTCCTTTGTAATCAGCCTGTTTTTCAGTTTATTTTATTAGGATTTTACCTCTGGAAAGATCACGTGGAAGGAAAGAAATATGAAGAGAAAAAGACGAAAGAACATATCGCCAAATGGTTTGGGAGGGAAGTAACCATCAACCTGTTGTGCTTGATTTCCAGTGTCAGCAATGTAATGGGCTGGAATTCCATTGGTATTAAAGTACTCGGCTAGATTGTTAACACAGGTAAACCTCCGGGGTAGATTGCCTTTACTAGTGAATTACTGGGATGGGTTACCCCTACCAGTACCATACTTGTCTACATTGCCATCACTAGTAAAAAAGACTGGTCTGGATTTCCCCACCCAGTACAATACTGGTTTTGATTGCCACTACTGATCATTTTCTGGGCTGGGATACCAATACAATCAGTCTCTTGGACTGGTTTGGCACTATCAACGAACTAACTAGTTGGATCACCATTACTGGAAAATTAATGGGCTTTGAGGCATCCACAGGCAAAATACTGAGATGGTGTGCCACAACTAGAGAACTATTGGTTTGGGATGTAACCACTTGTGAACTGTTTGGCTGGGTTCTTACCACCAGTGAACTACTTGGCTGGGGCGAAATGGAGGGTGAAATATTAAGCTGGCTTGTGACCACTCTCTAACCACCTAACTGGGTCCCTATTGCTAATTAGCTACTGGGCTGGGTCACTAATGTTGGTGTACTACTTATCTAGCCAGCCACTGGCCGTAGACTCCTGTGCTGGATTGCAACTCTCTATTATCTCTTGCACTGGGTCAACACCACCAGCAAACACCCAGGCTGTGTCTCCACCACTGGAAAGCTTCAAAACTGGATCACAATCAGAGGCAAATTAGTGCACTGGATATATATTGTAGATGAGAGAGCATATGTAATTCATTAGTAGTTATCCTTCCTGTACTTGTACAAATATGACTAGGATGAATGTACTCCCTTGCCCTACTTCATTTACTTGTAATTCTGATCATTGTTTACATCAATAAAACATTTTTCGCTTTCTTCTTCTCTTTTTCTTACCTCTTCCCATTTATCAGAATTTATTTCATGATATACTGTTTTTTTCAAGTACTGTATAATGGCAATGCTCGTTCTAGTGTAGTCAAGATGGTTTGGAAAACTAAAATTTGATATGAATAAATCCTTACTTGAAATTGTAACCTACTTATCATAATACACCACATCTCAGACAGACAATGACATCATAATGGTTGATGACATCACAGGGTCAATAAATTCCACTGTGAAAGCTCAGAATCTCAGTCTTCAGAGACACCGGCAAGCGACTGCACCTCCTTTGTAATCAGCCTGTTTTTCAGTTTATTTTATTAGGATTTTACCTCTGGAAAGATCACGTGGAAGGAAAGAAATATGAAGAGAAAAAGACGAAAGAACATATCGCCAAATGGTTTGGGAGGGAGAAAGTAACCATCAACCTGTTGTGCTTGATTTCCAGTGTCAGCAATGTAATGGGCTGGAATTCCATTGGTATTAAAGTACTCGGCTAGATTGTTAACACAGGTAAACCTCCGGGGTAGATTGCCTTTACTAGTGAATTACTGGGATGGGTTACCCCTACCAGTACCATACTTGTCTACATTGCCATCACTAGTAAAAAAGACTGGTCTGGATTTCCCCCACCAGTACAATACTGGTTTTGATTGCCACTACTGATCATTTTCTGGGCTGGGATACCAATACAATCAGTCTCTTGGACTGGTTTGGCACTATCAACGAACTAACTAGTTGGATCACCATTACTGGAAAATTAATGGGCTTTGAGGCATCCACAGGCAAAATACTGAGATGGTGTGCCACAACTAGAGAACTATTGGTTTGGGATGTAACCACTTGTGAACTGTTTGGCTGGGTTCTTACCACCAGTGAACTACTTGGCTGGGGCGAAATGGAGGGTGAAATATTAAGCTGGCTTGTGACCACTCTCTAACCACCTAACTGGGTCCCTATTGCTAATTAGCTACTGGGCTGGGTCACTAATGTTGGTGTACTACTTATCTAGCCAGCCACTGGCCGTAGACTCCTGTGCTGGATTGCAACTCTCTATTATCTCTTGCACTGGGTCAACACCACCAGCAAACACCCAGGCTGTGTCTCCACCACTGGAAAGCTTCAAAACTGGATCACAATCAAGGCAAATTAGTGCACTGGATATATATTGTAGATGAGAGAGCAATATGTAATTCATTAGTAGTTATCCTTCCTGTACTTGTACAAATATGACTAGGATGAATGTACTCCCTTGCCCTACTTCATTTACTTGTAATTCTGATCATTGTTTACATCAATAAAAGCATTTTTCGCTTTCTTCTTCTCCTTTTTCTTACCTCTTCCCATTTATCAGAATTTATTTCATGATATACTGTTTTTTTCAAGTACTGTATAATGGCAATGCTCGTTCTAGTGTAGTCAAGATGGTTTGGAAAACTAAAATTTGATATGAATAAATCCTTACTTGAAATTGTAACCTACTTATCATAATACACCACATCTCAGACAGACAATGACATCATAATGGTTGATGACATCACAGGGTCAATAAATTCCACTGTGAAAGCTCAGAATCTCAGTCTTCAGAGACACCGGCAAGCGACTGCACCTCCTTTGTAATCAGCCTGTTTTTCAGTTTATTTTATTAGGATTTTACCTCTGGAAAGATCACGTGGAAGGAAAGAAATATGAAGAGAAAAAGACGAAAGAACATATCGCCAAATGGTTTGGGAGGGAAGTAACCAAGTAACCATCAACCTGTTGTGCTTGATTTCCAGTGTCAGCAATGTAATGGGCTGGAATTCCATTGGTATTAAAGTACTCGGCTAGATTGTTAACACAGGTAAACCTCCGGGGTAGATTGCCTTTACTAGTGAATTACTGGGATGGGTTACCCCTACCAGTACATACTTGTCTACATTGCATCACTAGTAAAAAAAACTGGTCTGGATTTCCCCCAAGTACAATACTGTTGATTGCCACTACTGATCATTTTCTGGCTGGGATACCAATACATCAGTCTCTTGGATGGTTTGGCACTATCAACGAACAACTAGTTGGATCACCATTACTGGAAATTAATGGGCTTTGAGGCATCCACAGGCAAAATACTGAGATGTGTGCACAACTAGAGAACTATTGGTTTGGGATGTAACCACTTGTGAACTTTTGGCTGGGTTCTACACCAGTGAACTACTTGGCTGGGGCGAAATGGAGGGTGAAATATAAAGCTGTTGTGACCACTCTCTAACCACCTAACTGGTCCCTATTGCTAATAGCTACTGGCTGGGTCATAATGTTGGTGTACTACTATCTAGCCACCACTGGCCGTAGACTCCTTGCTGGATTGCAACTTCTATTATCTCTTGCACTGGTCAACACCACCAGCAAACACCCAGCTGTGTCTCCACCACTGGAAGCTCAAAACTGGATCACAATCAGAGGCAAATTAGTGCACTGGTATATATTGTAGATGAAGAGCAATATGTAATTCATTATAGTTATCCTTCCTGTACTTGTACAAATATGACTAGGATGAATGTACTCCTTGCCCTACTTCATTACTTGTAATTCTGATCATTGTTTACATCATAAACATTTCGCTTTTTCTTCTCCTTTCTTACCTCTTCCATTTATCAGAATTATTTCATGATATACGTTTTTCAAGTACTGTATAATGGCAATGCTCGTTCTAGTGTAGTCAAGATGGTTGGAAAACAAATTTGATATAATAAATCTTACTTGAAATGTAACCTATTATCATATACACCACACTCAGACAGACAATGACATCATAATGGTGATGACATCACAGGGTAATAAATTCCACTGTGAAGCTCAGAATCTCAGTCTTCAGAGACACCGGCAAGCGACTGCACCTCCTTTGTAATCACCTGTTTTTCAGTTTATTTTATAGGATTTTACCTCTGGAAAGATCACGTGGAAGGAAAGAAATATGAAGAGAAAAAGACGAAAGAACATATCGCCAAATGGTTTGGGAGGGAAGTAAATCCATCAACCTGTTGTGCTTGATTTCCAGTGTCAGCAATGTAATGGCTGGAATTCCATTGGTATTAAAGTACTCGGCTAGATTGTTAACACAGGTAAACCTCCGGGTAGATTGCCTTTACTAGTGAATTACTGGGATGGGTTACCCCTACCAGTACCATACTTGTCTACATTGCCATCACTAGTAAAAAAGACTGGTCTGGATTTCCCCCACCAGTACAATACTGGTTTTGATTGCCACTACTGATCATTTTCTGGGCTGGGATACCAATACAATCAGTCTCTTGGACTGGTTTGGCACTATCAACGAACTAACTAGTTGGATCACCATTACTGGAAAATTAATGGGCTTTGAGCATCCACAGCAAAATACTGAGATGGTGTGCCACAACTAGAGAACTATTGGTTTGGGATGTAACCACTTGTGAACTGTTTGGCTGGGTTCTTACCACCAGTGACTACTTGGCTGGGGCGAAATGGAGGTGAAATATTAAGCTGGCTTGTGACCACTCTCTAACCACCTAACTGGGTCCCTATTGCTAATTAGCTACTGGGCTGGGTCACTAATGTTGGTGTACTACTTATCTAGCCAGCCACTGGCCGTAGACTCCTGTGCTGGATTGCAACTCTCTATTATCTCTTGCACTGGGTCAACACCACCAGCAAACACCCAGGCTGTGTCTCCACCACTGGAAAGCTTCAAAACTGGATCACAATCAGAGGCAAATTAGTGCACTGGATATATATTGTAGATGAGAGAGCAATATGTAATTCATTAGTAGTTATCCTTCCTGTACTTGTACAAATATGACTAGGATGAATGTACTCCCTTGCCCTACTTCAATTACTTGTAATTCTGATCATTGTTTACATCAATAAAAACATTTTTCGCTTTCTTCTTCTCCTTTTTCTTACCTCTTCCCATTTATCAGAATTTATTTCATGATATACAGTTTTTTTCAAGTACTGTATAATGGCAATGCTCGTTCTAGTGTAGTCAAGATGGTTTGGAAAACTAATATTTGATATAAATAAATCCTTACTTGAAATTGTAACCTAGTTATCATAATACACCACAGCTCAGACAGACAATGACATCATAATGGTTGATGACATCACAGGGTTAATAAATTCCACTGTGATAGCTCAGAATCTCAGTCTTCAGAGACACCGGCAAGCGACTGCACCTCCTTTGTAATCAGCCTGTTTTTCAGTTTATTTTATAAGGATTTTACCTCTGGAAAGATCACGTGGAAGGAAAGAAATATGAAGAGAAAAAGACGAAAGAACATATCGCCAAATGGTTTGGGAGGGAAGTAACCAAGTAACCATCAACCTGTTGTGCTTGATTTCCAGTGTCAGCAATGTAATGGGCTGGAATTCCATTGGTATTAAAGTACTCGGCTAGATTGTTAACACAGGTAAACCTCCGGGGTAGATTGCCTTTACTAGTGAATTACTGGGATGGGTTACCCCTACCAGTACCATACTTGTCTACATTGCCATCACTAGTAAAAAAGACTGGTCTGGATTTCCCCCACCAGTACAATACTGGTTTTGATTGCCACTACTGATCATTTTCTGGGCTGGGATACCAATACAATCAGTCTCTTGGACTGGTTTGGCACTATCAACGAACTAACTAGTTGGATCACCATTACTGGAAAATTAATGGGCTTTGAGGCATCCACAGGCAAAATACTGAGATGGTGTGCCACAACTAGAGAACTATTGGTTTGGGATGTAACCACTTGTGAACTGTTTGGCTGGGTTCTTACCACCAGTGAACTACTTGGCTGGGGCGAAATGGAGGGTGAAATATTAAGCTGGCTTGTGACCACTCTCTAACCACCTAACTGGGTCCCTATTGCTAATTAGCTACTGGGCTGGGTCACTAATGTTGGTGTACTACTTATCTAGCCAGCCACTGGCCGTAGACTCCTGTGCTGGATTGCAACTCTCTATTATCTCTTGCACTGGGTCAACACCACCAGCAAACACCCAGGCTGTGTCTCCACCACTGGAAAGCTTCAAAACTGGATCACAATCAGAGGCAAATTAGTGCACTGGATATATATTGTAGATGAGAGAGCAATATGTAATTCATTAGTAGTTATCCTTCCTGTACTTGTACAAATATGACTAGGATGAATGTACTCCCTTGCCCTACTTCATTTACTTGTAATTCTGATCATTGTTTACATCAATAAAAGCATTTTTCGCTTTCTTCTTCTCCTTTTTCTTACCTCTTCCCATTTATCAGAATTTATTTCATGATATACTGTTTTTTTCAAGTACTGTATAATGGCAATGCTCGTTCTAGTGTAGTCAAGATGGTTTGGAAAACTAAAATTTGATATGAATAAATCCTTACTTGAAATTGTAACCTACTTATCATAATACACCACATCTCAGACAGACAATGACATCATAATGGTTGATGACATCACAGGGTCAATAAATTCCACTGTGAAAGCTCAGAATCTCAGTCTTCAGAGACACCGGCAAGCGACTGCACCTCCTTTGTAATCAGCCTGTTTTTCAGTTTATTTTATTAGGATTTTACCTCTGGAAAGATCACGTGGAAGGAAAGAAATATGAAGAGAAAAAGACGAAAGAACATATCGCCAAATGGTTTGGGAGGGAAGTAACCAAGTAACCATCAACCTGTTGTGCTTGATTTCCAGTGTCAGCAATGTAATGGGCTGGAATTCCATTGGTATTAAAGTACTCGGCTAGATTGTTAACACAGGTAAACCTCCGGGTAGATTGCCTTTACTAGTGAATTACTGGGATGGGTTACCCCTACCAGTACCATACTTGTCTACATTGCCATCACTAGTAAAAAAGACTGGTCTGGATTTCCCCCACCAGTACAATACTGGTTTTGATTGCCACTACTGATCATTTTCTGGGCTGGGATACCAATACAATCAGTCTCTTGGACTGGTTTGGCACTATCAACGAACTAACTAGTTGGATCACCATTACTGGAAAATTAATGGGCTTTGAGGCATCCACAGGCAAAATACTGAGATGGTGTGCCACAACTAGAGAACTATTGGTTTGGGATGTAACCACTTGTGAACTGTTTGGCTGGGTTCTTACCACCAGTGAACTACTTGGCTGGGGCGAAATGGAGGGTGAAATATTAAGCTGGCTTGTGACCACTCTCTAACCACCTAACTGGGTCCCTATTGCTAATTAGCTACTGGGCTGGGTCACTAATGTTGGTGTACTACTTATCTAGCCAGCCACTGGCCGTAGACTCCTGTGCTGGATTGCAACTCTCTATTATCTCTTGCACTGGGTCAACACCACCAGCAAACACCCAGGCTGTGTCTCCACCACTGGAAAGCTTCAAAACTGGATCACAATCAGAGGCAAATTAGTGCACTGGATATATATTGTAGATGAGAGAGCAATATGTAATTCATTAGTAGTTATCCTTCCTGTACTTGTACAAATATGACTAGGATGAATGTACTCCCTTGCCCTACTTCATTTACTTGTAATTCTGATCATTGTTTACATCAATAAAAGCATTTTTCGCTTTCTTCTTCTCCTTTTTCTTACCTCTTCCCATTTATCAGAATTTATTTCATGATATACTGTTTTTTTTCAAGTACTGTATAATGGCAATGCTCGTTCTAGTGTAGTCAAGATGGTTTGGAAAACTAAAATTTGATATGAATAAATCCTTACTTGAAATTGTAACCTACTTATCATAATACACCACATCTCAGACAGACAATGACATCATAATGGTTGATGACATCACAGGGTCAATAAATTCCACTGTGAAAGCTCAGAATCTCAGTCTTCAGAGACACCGGCAAGCGACTGCACCTCCTTTGTAATCAGCCTGTTTTTCAGTTTATTTTATTAGGATTTTACCTCTGGAAAGATCACGTGGAAGGAAAGAAATATGAAGAGAAAAAGACGAAAGAACATATCGCCAAATGGTTTGGGAGGGAAGTAACCAAGTAACCATCAACCTGTTGTGCTTGATTTCCAGTGTCAGCAATGTAATGGGCTGGAATTCCATTGGTATTAAAGTACTCGGCTAGATTGTTAACACAGGTAAACCTCCGGGGTAGATTGCCTTTACTAGTGAATTACTGGGATGGGTTACCCCTACCAGTACCATACTTGTCTACATTGCCATCACTAGTAAAAAAGACTGGTCTGGATTTCCCCCACCAGTACAATACTGGTTTTGATTGCCACTACTGATCATTTTCTGGGCTGGGATACCAATACAATCAGTCTCTTGGACTGGTTTGGCACTATCAACGAACTAACTGGTTGGATCACCATTACTGGAAAATGAATGGGCACTATCGCATCCACAGGCAAAATACTGAGCTGGTTTGCCACAACTAGAGAACTATTGGTTTGGGTTGTAACCACTTGTGAACTGTTTGGCTAGATTCTCACCACCAGTAAACTATTTGGCTGGGGCAAAACTGATGGCTAAATATGAAGCTGGCTTGTGACCACTGGCTAACTTCCTAACTGGATCCCTATTGCTAATGAGCTACTAAGCTGGGTCACTAATGTTGGTGTACTACTTATCTAGCCAGCCACTGCCCGTAGACTCCTGTGCTGGATTGCAACTCTCTATTATCTCTTGCACTGGGTCAACACCACCAGTAAACACCCAGGCTGGATCTCCACCACTGGAAAGCTACGAAACTGGATCACAATCAGAGGCAAATTAGTGCACTGGATATATATTGTAGATGAGAGAGCAGTATGTGAATTCATTAGTAGTTATCCTTCCTGTACTTGTACAAATATGACTAGGATGAATGTACTCCCTTGCTCTACTTCGTTTTCTTGTAATTCTGTTCATTGTTTACATCAATAAAAACATTTTTTCGCTTTCTTCTTCTCCTTTTTCTTACCTCTTCCCATTTATCAGAATTTATTTCATGATATACTGTTTTTTTCAAGTACTGTATAATGGCAATGCTCGTTCTAGTGTAGTCAAGATGGTTTGGAAAACTAATATTTGATATAAATAAATCCTTACTTGAAATTGTAACCTAGTTATCATAATACACCACAGCTCAGACAGACAATGACATCATAATGGTTGATGACATCACAGGGTCAATAAATTCCACTGTGATAGCTGAGAATCTCAGTCTTCAGAGACACCGGCAAGCGACTGCACCTCCTTTGTAATCAGCCTGTTTTTCAGTTTATTTTATAAGGATTTTACCTCTGGAAAGATCACGTGGAAGGAAAGAAATATGAAGAGAAAAAGACGAAAGAACATATTGCCAAATGGTTTGGGAGGGAAGTAACCATCAACCTGTTGTGCTTGATTTCCAGTGTCAGCAATGTAATGGGCTGGAATTCCATTGGTATTGAAGTACTCGGCTAGATTGTTAACACAGGTAAACCACTGGGGTAGATTGCCTTTACTAGTGAATTACTGGTATGGGTTACCCCCACCAGTACCATACTTGTCTACATTGCCATCACTAGTAAAAAAGACTGGTCTGGATTTCCCCCACCAGTACAATACTGGTTTTGATTGCCACTACTGATCATTTTCTGGGCTGGGATACCAATACAATCAGTCTCTTGGACTGGTTTGGCACTATCAACGAACTAACTAGTTGGATCACCATTACTTGAAAATTAATGGGCTTTGAGGCATCCACAGGCAAAATACTGAGATGGTGTGCCACAACTAGAGAACTATTGGTTTGGGATGTAACCACTTGTGAACTGTTTGGCTGGGTTCTTACCACCAGTGAACTACTTGGCTGGGGCGAAATGGAGGGCGAAATATGAAGCTGGCTTGTGACCACTCTCTAACCACCTAACTGGGTCCCTATTGCTAATTAGCTACTGGCTGGGTCACTAATGTTGGTGTACTACTTATCTAGCCAGCCACTGGCCGTAGACTCCTGTGCTGGATTGCAACTCTCTATTATCTCTTGCACTGGGTCAACACCACCAGCAAACACCCAGGCTGTGTCTCCACCACTGGGAAGCTACACAACTGGATCACAATCAGAGGCAAATTAGTGCAATTGATATATATTGTAGATGAGAGAGCAATATGTAATTCATTAGTAGTTATCCTTCCTGTACTTGTACAAATATGACTAGGATGAATGTACTCCCTTGCCCTACTTCATTTACTTGTAATTCTGATCATTGTTTACATCAATAAAAACATTTTTCGCTTTCTTCTTCTCCTTTTTCTTACCTCTTCCCATTTATCAGAATTTATTTCATGATATACAGTTTTTTTCAAGTACTGTATAATGGCAATGCTCGTTCTAGTGTAGTCAAGATGGTTTGGAAAACTAATATTTGATATAAATAAATCCTTACTTGAAATTGTAACCTAGTTATCATAATACACCACAGCTCAGACAGACAATGACATCATAATGGTTGATGACATCACAGGGTTAATAAATTCCACTGTGATAGCTCAGAATCTCAGTCTTCAGAGACACCGGCAAGCGACTGCACCTCCTTTGTAATCAGCCTGTTTTTCAGTTTATTTTATAAGGATTTTACCTCTGGAAAGATCACGTGGAAGGAAAGAAATATGAAGAGAAAAAGACGAGAGAACATATTGCCAAATGGTTTGGGAGGGAAGTAACCATCAACCTGTTGTGCTTGATTTCCAGTGTCAGCAATGTAATGGGCTGGAATTCCATTGGTATTAAAGTACTCGGCTAGATTGTTAACACAGGTAAACCTCCGGGGTAGATTGCCTTTACTAGTGAATTACTGGGATGGGTTACCCCTACCAGTACCATACTTGTCTACATTGCCATCACTAGTAAAAAAGACTGGTCTGGATTTCCCCCACCAGTACAATACTGGTTTTGATTGCCACTACTGATCATTTTCTGGGCTGGGATACCAATACAATCAGTCTCTTGGACTGGTTTGGCACTATCAACGAACTAACTAGTTGGATCACCATTACTGGAAAATTAATGGGCTTTGAGGCATCCACAGGCAAAATACTGAGATGGTGTGCCACAACTAGAGAACTATTGGTTTGGGATGTAACCACTTGTGAACTGTTTGGCTGGGTTCTTACCACCAGTGAACTACTTGGCTGGGGCGAAATGGAGGGTGAAATATTAAGCTGGCTTGTGACCACTCTCTAACCACCTAACTGGGTCCCTATTGCTAATTAGCTACTGGGCTGGGTCACTAATGTTGGTGTACTACTTATCTAGCCAGCCACTGGCCGTAGACTCCTGTGCTGGATTGCAACTCTCTATTATCTCTTGCACTGGGTCAACACCACCAGCAAACACCCAGGCTGTGTCTCCACCACTGGAAAGCTTCAAAACTGGATCACAATCAGAGGCAAATTAGTGCACTGGATATATATTGTAGATGAGAGAGCAATATGTAATTCATTAGTAGTTATCCTTCCTGTACTTGTACAAATATGACTAGGATGAATGTACTCCCTTGCCCTACTTCATTTACTTGTAATTCTGATCATTGTTTACATCAATAAAAACATTTTTCGCTTTCTTCTTCTCCTTTTTCTTACCTCTTCCCATTTATCAGAATTTATTTCATGATATACTGTTTTTTTCAAGTACTGTATAATGGCAATGCTCGTTCTAGTGTAGTCAAGATGGTTTGGAAAACTAAAATTTGATATGAATAAATCCTTACTTGAAATTGTAACCTACTTATCATAATACACCACATCTCAGACAGACAATGACATCATAATGGTTGATGACATCACAGGGTCAATAAATTCCACTGTGAAAGCTCACAATCTCAGTCTTCAGAGACACCGGCAAGCGACTGCACCTCCTTTGTAATCAGCCTGTTTTTCAGTTTATTTTATTAGGATTTTACCTCTGGAAAGATCACGTGGAAGGAAAGAAATATGAAGAGAAAAAGACGAAAGAACATATCGCCAAATGGTTTGGGAGGGAAGTAACCATCAACCTGTTGTGCTTGATTTCCAGTGTCAGCAATGTAATGGGCTGGAATTCCATTGGTATTGAAGTACTCGGCTGGATTGTTAACACAGGTAAACCACCGGGGTAGATTGCCTTTACTAGTGAATAACTGGGATGGGTTACCCCCACCAGTACCATACTTGTCTGTATTGCCACCACTAGTAAAAAAGACTGGGCTGGATTTCCCCCACCAGTACAATACTGGTTTTGATTGCCACTACTGATCATTTTCTGGCTGGGATACCAATACTATCAGTCTCTTGGACTGGTTTGGCACTATCAACGAACTAACTGGTTGGATCACCATTCCTGGAAAATTAATGGGCTTTGTCGCATCCACAGGCAAACTACTTATCTGGTTTGCCACAAATAGAGAACTACTGGTTTGGGTTGTAACCACTAGTGAACTATTTGGCTGGGTTCTCACCACCAGTGAACTACTTGCCTGGGGTAAACCTGATGGCTAAATATGAAGCTGGGTTGTGACCACTGTCTAACCTCCTAACTGGGTTCCTATTGCTAATGAGCTACTGGGCTGGGTCACTAATGTTGGTTTACTACTTACCTAGCCAGCCACTGCCCGTAGACTCCTGTGCTGGATTGCAACTCTCTATTATCTCTTGCACTGGGTCAACACCATCAGTAAACACCCTGGCTGGGTCTCCACCACTGGGAAGCTACAAAATTGGATCACAATCACACAATCATAGGCAAATTAGTGCAATGGATATATATTGTAGATGAGAGAGCAATATGTGAATTCATTAGTAGTTATCCTTCCTGTACTTGTACAAATATGACTAGGATGAATGTACTCCCTTGCCCTACTTCATTTACTTGTAATTCTGATCATTGTTTACATCAATAAAAACATTTTTCCCTTTCTTCTTCTGCTTTCCCTTACCTCTTCTTATTCATAAGGATTTATTTCATGATATACTGTATATACTCGTGTATAAGCCGACCCGTGTATAAGCCGACCCCCCTACTTTTGCCCCCAAAACCTGGGAAAACCTATTGACTCGTGTATAAGCCGAGGGTAGACCACAGCACAGGTGTACAGCCCCCAGCAGTGTGGTATACAGGCCCCCCAATGGTAGTATACAGCAGCCTCCCCAGTGGCATATACAGGCCCCAGTAGTAGATACAGCAACCCCAGTGGTATACATCAGCCTCCCCAGTGGTATATACAGACCCCACCAGTATATACAACAGCCCCAGTGGTATATACTGCAGCCCCAGTGGTATATACAGCAGCCCCAGTGGTATATACAGCAGCCCCAGTGGTATATACAGCAGCCCCAGTGGTATACAGGCCTCAGCAGTATATACAGCAGCCCCCAGGGGTTATACAGCACCCCCCAGGGGTTATACAGCACCCCCCAGGGGTTATACAGTGGCCCCCAGGGGGTACCCAGTGGCCCCCTGGGGGTACCCAGCAGCCCTCAGGGGGTACCCAGCAGCCCCCTGGGGGTACCAACAGCCCCCTGGGGTACCCAGCAGCCCCCTGGGGGTACCAACAGCCCCCTGGGGGTACCCAACAGCCCCCTGGGGGTACCAACAGCCCCCTGTGGGTACCAACAGCCCCCTGGGGGTACCAACAGCCTCCAGGGGGTACCCAGCAGCCCCCTGGGGGTACCAACAGCCCCCTGGGGGTACCCAGCAGCCCCCAGGGGGTACCCAACAGCCCCCTGGGGGTATCAACAGCCCCCTGGGGGTACCAACAGCCCCCTGGGGGTACCCAGCAGCCCCCAGGGGGTACCAACAGCCCCCTGGGGGTACCAATAGCCCCCAGGGGGTACCCAGCAGCCCCCAGGGGGTACCCAGCAGCCCCCAAATGCTGGCACTCGCCCCCCTTGTAAGGCCCCCCCCCGCTGCTTCTCTTACCATCCCGGTGTTCTGATCAGCGCCGCTCCTCGGTGCTTCTTCTTCATCCTCCCGTCCTCGCTGAATCCGGGATCTCCGGCAGTCGCGCGATGACGTCATATGCCTGCGACGGCCGGAGATCCCGGATGCAGCGAGGACGGGAGGATGAAGAAGGAGCACCGAGGAGCGGCGCTGATCAGAAGACCGGGATGATAATATATAAGCAGCGGGGGGGGGCCCTTACAAGGGGGGACAGTGCCAGCTTTTTGGGGGCATATATGCACTGTTTCCCTGTGCCGCTGATTGACAGGGGGAAGCAGTGCATATATAATGAGCGGCCCCAGGTGACGGGGCCGCTCATACAGCAGCCTCCCTCCCGCCTCCTCCAGCCTCCACAGCCCAGAGGTACCGTAGTGACTCGTGTATAAGCCGAGGGGGAGACTTTTCAGCCCAAATTTTGGGCTGAAAAACTCGGCTTATACACGAGTATATACGGTACTGTTTTTTTCAAGTACTGTATAATGGTAATGCTCGTTCTAGTGTAGTCAAGATGGTTTTGAAAACTATTGGAAAAATAAAATGTTATAAAAATAAATCTTACTTGAAATTGTAACCTACTTATCATAATACACCACAGCTCAGACAGACAATGACATCATAATGGTTGATGACATCACAGGGTCAATAAATTCTACTGTGAAAACTCAGAATCTGTCTTCAGAGACACCGGCAAGCGACTGCATCTCCTTTGTAATCAGCCTGTTTTTCAGTTTATTTTATTAGGATTTTACCTCTGGAAAGATCACGTGGAAGGAAAGAAATATGAAGAGAAAAAGACGAAAGAACATCGCAAAATGGTATTGGAAGGAAGTAACTATCAACCTGTTGTGCTTGATTTCCAGCATCAGCACTGTAATGGGCTAGAATGCCATTGGTATTGAAGTACTCGGCTGGATTGTTAACACAGGTAAACCACTGGGGTAGATTGCCTTTACTAGTGAATTACTGGGATGGGTTACCCCTACCAGTACCATACTTGTCTGTATTGCCACCACTAGTAGAAAAGACTAGGCTGGATTTCCCCCCCACCAGTACAATACTGGTTTTGATTGCCACTACTGATCATTTTCTGGGCTGGAATACCAATACTATCAATCTCTTGGACTGGTTTGGCACTATCAACAAACTAACTGGTTGGATCACCATTACTTAAAAATTAATGGGCTGTATCGCATCCATAGGCAAACTACTAAGCTGGTTTGCCACAACTAGGGAACTATTGGTTTGGGTTGTAACCACTTGTGAACTGTTTGGCTGGGTTCTTACCGTCAGTGAATTACATGGCTGGGGCAAAACTGATGGCTAAATATTAAGCTGGCTTTTGACCATTGGCTAACCTCCTAACTGGGTTCCTATTGCTAATGAGCTACTGGGCTGGGTCACTAATGTTGGTGTACTACTTAACGAACCTTTCACTGCCTGTAGACTCTTGTGCTGGATTGCAACTCTCTATTATCTCTTGCACTGGGTCAACACCACCAGCAAACACCCAGGCTGGGTCTCCACCACTGGGAAGCTACAAAACTGGATCACAATCAATGGTAAATTAGTGCACTGGATATATATTGTAGATGAGATAGCAATATGTAATTCATTAGTAGTTATCCTTCCTGTACTTGTTCAAACATGACTAGGATGAATGTTCTCCTTTGCCCTACTTCGGTTACTTGTAATTCTGATCATTGTTTACATCAATAAAAACATTTTTCCCTTTCTTCTTCTCCTTTCCCTTACCTATTCTTATTTATAAGAATTTATTTCATGATATACTGTTTTTTCAAGTACTGTATAATGGCAATGCTCATTCTAGTGTATTCAAGATGGTTTTGAAAACTATTGGAAAATTAAAATTTTATATAAATATATCTTACTTGAAATTGTAACCTACTTATCATAACACACGCCAGCTTAGACAGACAATTACATCAGCTCATGCTCCCCTGTGACCACTCTGTGCAGGAGCTGATGCTCCTCCTCTTTCCCCAGCTGCCGGCTCTGTGCCCCGCTGTGTGCAGGAGATACAGAAGACTGGCTCATCTGCACACTACACAGAGCGGCCACAGGAGAGCATGAGCTGAGGACACAGCAACATTTGTTGGTAGTCTTGAGACTTCATAATGCCATGCACACGGACAAGCAGTCCAGTGCCAGAGGCAGCAAAGCAACCTCAAAATATCAGGGAACCTCCGCCATGTTTGACTGTAGGGACCGTGTTCTTTTATTTGAATGCCTCTTTTTTTCTCCTGTAAACTGTATGTTGATGCCTTTGCCCAAAAAGAAGAACATTCTTCCAAAATGTTTTAGGCTTTCTCAGGTAAGTTTTGGCAAACTCCAGCCTGGCTTTTTTATGTCTCGAGGTATGAAGTGGGGTCTTCCTGGGTCTCCTACCAGACAGTCCCTTTTCATTCAGACGCTGACGGATAGTACGGGTTGACACTGTTGTACCCTGCAGGGCATCTTCAACTTGTTTGGATGTTAGTCAAGGTTCTTTATCCACCATCCGCACAATCTTGCGTTGAAATCTCTTGTCAATTTTTCTTTTCCGTCCACATCTAGGGAGATTAGCCACAGTGCCATGATGGGCTTTAAACTTCTTGATGACACTGCACACGGTAGACACAGGAACATTCAGGTCTTTGGAGATGGACTTGTAGCCTTGAGATTGCTCATGCTTCCTCACAATTTGGTTTCTCAAGTCCTCAGACAGTTCTTTGGTCTTCTTTCTTTTCTCCATGCTCAATGTGGTAAACACAAGGACACAGGACAGAGGTTGAGTCAACTTTAATCCATGTCAACTGGCTGCAAGTGTGATTCAGTTATTGCCAAAACCTGTTAGGTGCCACAGGTAAGTTACAGGTGCTGTTAATTACACAAATTAGAGAAGCATCACATGATTTTTCTAACAGTGCCAATACTTTTGTCCACCCCCTTTTTTATGTTTGGTGTGGAATTATATCCAATTTGGCTTTAGGACAATTATTTTTGTGTTTTTTTCATTGAAGACAAATTAAATGAAGATAATAATACCAAAGAATTTGTGATTGCAATCATTTTCAGGAAGAAACTGAGTATTATCTGACAGAATTGCAGGGGTGTCATTACTTTTGGCCAACACTGTAGCAATCCCTGGGACTTCCTCAGTACTCAAGGTGTTCAGACAAAGTATACATGCCCAGCTAACGAAAGTCAATCCGCAAGGGGTTTTGTTGCAATGTATATGCAAGAAAGTTATATGACCCAGTTGTTGCCCCACTGAGGTGTAGAGGGGACCGACACAGCTTGATGTTTTATCTGTTTTATCTGTTTGGTGACAACCATTCCAGTTCCAGTCCTCAGACTGACTCTGACTGACTGACTTCAGTGACGCAACCAGTTGCAGTCCTCTCACTAACTTCCTTTCTAACACCACTGACTAGTTTCCATAACGTGCACACAGTGTAAGCAAGGTGTGAAGCTTGCTATTTCTGCTTACTTGGTTACAGACCCATTTCACTTCTCTTGCCCTCCCCCCAAGGTTTAGAGTGTTCTGAATAAACATTAATGCTCGGCTCACTGAAGGTATCCCAGTTGACTCCCCTTTATATAATCCTGCTGACAGTGGTGACCTTGAGGGGTGGGCAATTATAGCAAAGATAGAAGTACAGAGACTTGGGTTTAAGCTATAACATGGGTGTTAATCAGTCAAAGCCTCAGCAAGTTACCTCCAAAAGTCCTGGTGGCAGAGAGAAAAAAGGGAAGAAGTATGTGAAAAAGGGAAGAAGTATAGTATGTGAAGAATATGAAGGTCCTCTTAAAATTGATGGGATCCACAACCCATGGAGGACGCTCAGATGAGAAGGCGTGGAAGGAAGTGATAACAAGTAAGAGAGGGCTTTTGAAGGACGCCAAGGTTTTGGAAGATGCTGGAGCATGGTATAAGACTGCTCGGGATACGATAACACGGGAAAAACGGTGTCCTATGGTCCGCGTTGCCAAATCCACTTGTTCCAAGGAAGCACACGAGTAGATAAAGTATATCCAAAAACCTTTATTACCCTGAGGAAGGTGCCAGGAAGGCACCGAAACGCGTAGGATGTAATAAGGGTTTTTGGATATACTTTATCTACTCGTGTGCTTCCTTGGAAGAAGTGGATTTGGCAGCACGGACCATAGGACACCGTTTTTCCCATATTACTGTGTGATTCCACGTGCTAGTGGTCGGTGGGAGTCCAGCAGCAGCCAACAGGATACAACACTATATGCCTTCATACCAGTTGTGGGTATCACAACTGAAATAGGTGAGTGGTTCCCTTTATACCACCTACATTTGGAGTGTCTGTGTGATAGGGCACTATTGCGCCTCTTGTTCCCCTTCCCTTTCTTTTATTTGCTTGGGATACGAGGAAGTTATTGTGGATTGAACATTGTGACCCTGCTACTGGTGAATACACTGGCAGAAGCTGCTGCACCCGTGCCTATGCTGACACATTCCAGATTCCTCTCAAGCTGCCGTCTTAGCACAGACCAGACCCTGCTCTGCAGCAGTATCCGGAATATACATGAACAGGGACGGGGATTAAACAGGAGATGGAGAGGAGGAGGCTGCTGAAGAAGAATACCAGATGGCATGGGGACAGGAGAATTTCCCAGTTGGGCCTGGAGCTAGGCCAAAAATTCCACAGTATCTCTCCCCAGCCTTAATGGATCCCCTCTCATCACTAGGATATCATGGAGGCATGCCTTTAATGAAGACAGAACTGTCACAATTGGGAGCAGCAGGTGGAGACGAGGAGACACATCACCGGCTACAGTCTACTTCCCCGACACAGCACACTCCCCAGGATAGAGGAGATGGGAGACAGACCTTATCAATATACGGGGGTACGTAGGCCACAACAGGCAGCTCTACGCATGGCTCAGATCAATCACACCGATTGGCACAGTATGAAGACCCTCCACAGCATGTTTCCCATCCTAGGTGAGGCAGATATGTCTCCTGGAAGCCTCAGGAAGCTGCCACATTGGTGAACACCTTACCGGACCCTGACAAGCAACCTATGCCCTTTCATCGGAAGATGAGCCAGATTCAGAAGACTCACGCTGCCTCATGAGAAGATCTTATGGCTTCTACCTGCGCCACGAACGCCCGTCCTCTAGAGACTGCAAAATATAAAGAGGGGGGGGGGAGAGGGGACAAGAGGCGCAATAGTGCCCTATCACTAGTGACACTGTATAAAAACGGTGGTGCTGTGTAGCCGCTCACCTGGTCCAGTTGTGGCCCCCACAACTGGTTTGAAGGCGTGTAGGAATCAATGTTCCAAGCTGCTGCTGGACCTCCACCTACCACTGGATAGCGGTATATTCCAAGAAGGTGATGGGAAAAAGATGGTGTGTCACGGTCCGCGTTTCAACGCCACTCCCGGCGCCTTCCTCAGGGATATCCCTGAGGAAGGCGCCGGGAGTGGCGTTGAAACGCGTAGGAGGAATAAAGAGGATGGAAAGCTGATTGGCTCCTTGGTGAATTATTTGAACACAGAAGCAGCGCGGACCGTGACACACCATCTTTTTCCCATCACCTTCTCGTCCTCTAGAGAGTCCGGAAATCTACAAAGAGCCCATGATCCCAATGAGAAACAAATGGGGTGAATGGCCACAGAATGGACATGACTCTGGCTGAACTGCAGGAGATGGCGGCGAGACAACAGCAGCAGATCGAGGCCCAGCAGCTAATGCTGACTTAAAAGGAACAACGCTTGAAGTACCTGAAGCAGTAGGACCAGCGTCAGCAGCAGGCCAGTGAGCAGGAAAAGCTGAAACGTCTGCGGGAGATTGTAGAAACTCAGGAGGCAAAGCTGAAGAAAGTGCGGACCCTGAAGGGCCACGTGGAGCAGAAGAGGCTCAGCAATGGCAGGCTGGTTGAGGAAATCCAACAGATGGCTAACATGTTCCAACAGAAGCAGAAAGAACTGATGGTGGCCGTGACCAAAGTGGAAGAAATTAGTCACCAGCTGGAAATGCTGAAGAATGGATGTATCTAGGGCTATCACGACAAACAGTCTGCTGTCGCTGAACTCGACCGTCTCTACAAAGAGCTTCAGTTGAAGAACAAGCTGAATCAGGAGCAGAATGCCAAACTGCAGCAGCAGCGGGAGAGCCTGAACAAGCTCAACTCCGAGGTGGCCGCCATGGACGAGTGTGTCAACGAGCTGCGGGAACGGCTCTGGAAGAAGAAGGTGGCTCTGCAGAAAACGGAGAAAGTGTAGAGAAGTTTTACTACCGACTGAATCAGATGTTCACAGATCTGGGATTTGATCACCATGAGCAGTCCCATAGCCAGATATGGATACAAGCCTTAGTCCAAGGTCTTCTTGAACCCGTACAGAAGCAGATCCAGTCGACGAGACCTGAATACAGACGATTGGACCCAGATATTATATTTCAGGTGGCAAGGGGCATAGAAATGAACAGGCCTTCAAAACCTCCCCAGAACCGTAGCGTTATGGTGTCGCAGAACCCAGGAAACAGGGGAGGACCAAGAAGTGCAGTCACCTGTTACGATTGTGGGAAGATAGGCCACATAAGGAGGAACAGGATTTCCCTCAACCGCCACCCGCCCCCTCCACCCAGCTATAGGACTTAGGCAAGCCGGATCCACCAACTTACAATATGCTCTGCAAAGCCAACAAACAAGCTTGCGGCTACACTCCTACTGTATGTATGAAGGTAGAAGGAAGATCCATCCCCGTCTCAGTGGATACCGGTGCAGCCAGAAGCATGATAAGTTTCTGGATTCCATGGCTGATGGGTTAATAAAGATGCAGTCCCTTTTTATTGGATTGTTTAATGGATTTTTCAGAAAACGTTTGACGTCTTTTTGTATGCCAGCCAGATACAGCAGGCGGCAACGGGCTGCCACCAACCCCCAGCTGACTATTTGGACCTGCCTGGAAACAGAAATACCGGGAAGCCCTTATTTTTTATTATTTCATGAATGTCATGAAATAATGAAAAAAAAACATTGTGTGGGGCTCCACGCGATTTCTATGTCCAGCCAGGTCCAGCTAGGCATTCATTGAAACACCATATTCTGGCGCTGAGCCCAACTCTTCCAGGGCCCTGGTGCGGTGGCTCACAGGGTAATAAAGGGGTTAGGGCCAGCTTTTTGGTATCAGCTGGCCCTAAGCCTGAAATTCATGGGGCCACGCCAATATTAGACATGACCGTCATGAATTTCTATTAAATTGTTTAAATAAAAACACAATATTTTTATTTGAAAAAAAAACAAAAACACACTTAGGGACTCCATTTTTATTTTTAAAAAACGCTCTTCCGTCCGGCGTAGTCCAATCCAGGGTTCTTCTTTAGCTCTGCTACATCTCTGGTAGAGAACCTCCACCAGAGATGTAGCAGAGCTGTGCACCCATGGGAAAGTTCATGTGAGTTCATGCAGGCAAGCATGAACTCACATGAACCTGACAGCACTGTTACTTGAAATGAACAGCTGACCAGAGTCAGCTGTTCATTTGAAAATCTAGGCGGGAAGGTCAAAAATAGAAAACCTGTTTGAAAACCGGATTGAAAACCGGATTGCCCCGGTCTGGAGCAATCCGGGACCATAGAGCCCCATGTTATGGGGCGCCGGATTGCACCGGACCAGTACAATCCGGGAGAATCCGGTTTTCACCCGTCAGGTGAAATCCGGCGCCCTATAACATGGGGCTCTATGGTCCTGGATTGCTCCGGACCGGGGCAATCCGGGAGAATCCGGTTTTCACTTAATGCATGACCGCGGCCAGCTCCCTGCTGGCCGCGGTCAGTTCTGCGCTCCCCGGCTGCCTAACAGCGGGATCCTCCGCTCCCCCCACAGCCTCCCAACCCGGTCCTAAGTTAGGATAGGATGGGGAGGCGGTGGGGGGAGCAGATGTCCCCGCTGTCAGGCAGCGGGGAAGCTGTCAGTGGCTGTCAGCATTGTTTAAACGCCGGCGGCTTTTTACCGCTGGCTTTTAAATAATGAAATGGGGAATTGCAGGTTTTTCCTCTGCTGCCAGACCTCTTTATAGGGTACAGCAGCAGAGGAATTACTCGCAATACTCGCTTCCCCATTGACTTACTTTGGACTCGCTAGACTCGTAATGAGTACCCGAGTATCAGGACCTACTTGTTATGAGTCTAGCGAGTCCAAGTATTTCAGTACTCGCTTATCCCTATTGATAGGATGTAAATTACAGTCTGGGCGTAACATCCAGTTCTGCATTTCCATGAAAGCATCAACACAAACATGTCCCCTGGGTGTTCTTTGGCTGCCACAAATAGGTGATATCTGGGTAACTATGCAAAATGTTGACAGGGTGTACATTACAATCTGTCAACATTTTGCAGCCTAGATACACATGTAAATAATAGAAAAAGCCTGGATAACCTCTTTAATAGGCTGTAAGCCAGACAGTGCATCTCACATGTCTGCGTGACTGACGCCGTATGCAAGCCTTATCTGTATACATGTTTTTTGCTAGCATCTAGAGATAGGCGAACCTGAACTGTAAAGTTTGGGGTCCGTAGTGAACACTTAGTGGCCGTGCACAGACTCCAAACATAGACTAAGACTGGGGTCACACTCGGCAAGAGTTTTTTTAGTGCCTTAAAAAAACGCATGCGTTTTTTTTATTTCAGTATGCGTTTTTTAAGGTGTTTGATGGCACCCTGCGTTTTTGCATGCATTTTTAAAACAGCACCCAAAAATAGTGCATGCACTATTTTTTGGTGCTGTTTTAAAAAACGCATGCGTTTTTTAGAAAACGCATGCGTTTTTTTAACATGAGCCCCTATGGAAAACGCATGTGTTTTTTATAAAACGCATGCGTTTTCTAATGGTACTAATGTACCATTTTTGCATGCGTTTTTTATGTCAGCTAATCACATAATTGCAAAAACGCACACAAAAACGCATGTTACTGTCACACATGTGTTTTTGCTATTAAGACATGCATTTTTGCTATTAGGTCATGCGTTTTTTAACATGGGGGCCTATGGGTGCATTTTAACATGCGTTTTTGTAAACGCAGGTCTCCAAAAACGCATGAAAAAAATGCAAGTGTGACCCCAGCCTTAGCTGAAAAGTTTGTGTTAGGCTAGGGTCACACATGAGCCCTTGGTCCGTTTTTGGCTTCATTTTTGTCATTTTTTTTTTCTAAGTCCAAAAACTGACAGAAAAACGGACTGGATGTAATAAACACCCTGTCCGTGTTTTTTCTGGACCTAAAAACATTGCTATGTCCGTTTTTGAGCCAAAAACGCTGCTAGCAACGTTTTTGGCATCAGTTAAAAACACGCATGCGTTTTTTTAACATGGGGCCCTATGGGAAATGCATGCGTTAACGCATGGCACATATAGGCACCTGCGTTAACGCATATGCTTTTTAATGAAAAAAGATGAAAAAATTACTAAGTCCAAAAACGTTCACAGGTGCAGGAGGCTCAAAAAGCACCCAAAAAAAACGGATTGGTCATGGAAGTCACTTCCAAAAACGGATTTCTATGTGTGACCCCAGCCTTACTGTTCGTGTTTGGCTAGGGGAGCTGCAAAATTAAGCAAAACAGCGATTAACTAGATAAATCGTCCTTATCATACTTCTGTGCAGCTCTCACACTTGCTTCCGGGTCTGTTCATTAAGGCTGGGTTCACACTGCGGCAGCGTCCGGTCCGGGGCTGTCAGGATTGACAGCCTGGACCGGAGTTTTGCTGCATAGAATACTATCGGGCTGCACGGAGCTGGATCGCGGCGGGTGGTAATTATCTGCTATCCGGCTGCTGTGTCGCCGGATGAATCCTGCAGAAGTGGGGATTTGTCTGCCGACTCCAGAAACGTTGCATGCACCGTTTCTGGAATCGGCAGACAATTCCCCACTTCTGCAGGATTCATCCGGCGACACAGCAGCCGGATAGCAGATAATTACCACCCGCCGCGATCCAGCTCTGTGCAGCCCGATAGTATTCTATGCAGCAAAACTCCGGTCCAGGCTGTCAATCCTGACAGCCCCGGACCGGACGCTGCCGCAGTGTGAGGGCACCCTTAGCTTCATACATATTCACCATCTTACCCCGCTCACCCTATCTGATTGCTTGTAGTCAGATGCCCTCTGTGCTAGTATATGTAATTGCTTGCAGTCAGACTTCCTCTGTGCCAGTATATGTGATTGGTTGCCATACAGACAAACACAGATATAAAAATAAACAAATAATTTTTAAAAAATGTGTGTGGTCTATGGCCAGGGTCACATTTGCGGTTGGACCCTGGCCTGCCGGATTCCGGTTTCAACTTAGCAATTTTTCCATCACCGCATAGCGTTTCCGCTATGCGGTGCTGGAAACCGCAGTCCCTAGTTACCCGGTGTTTACCTGCACGACCTGTCACACAGGCAGCGGCTCGGAGGGCGTTTTACAGCGCCGCACAGGAAATCGTGTCTGCAACGGTTTCCTGTGCGGCGCTGTAAAACGCCCTCCGAGCCGCTGCCTGTGTGACAGGTCGTGCAGGTAAACACCGGGTAACTAGGGACTGCGGTTTCCAGCACCGCATAGCGGAAACGCTATGCGGTGATGGAAAAATTGCTAAGTTGAAACCGGAATCCGGCAGGCCAGGGTCCAACCGCAAATGTGACCCTGGCCTATGTCTTTTTTATTCTCAGTGCAGATAAAGCGGACAGCAGTAGCCTTCCGCCCCTACCTGTGCACTCTATATTGGCTGGTATCAAGGGTGACCCTACTTGTTTTTTTTTATTATTATTTAAATAAATAATTGCTTTTATTACAATTTATATCTCCATATTCAGATTCAATGTAGTGTATCGTATAATAATATTTTATACAACTTGACGTTACAAGGCATAACATGCAGGTGGCACAAATTTTGCAGCAGAAATTCTCAATAAAACTGTATGTTGGATGGATTTTGCTGGCAATCTCGGGGCAAGTTTTAATTAAAAAGAGAGCGCTGGGAAATGTTCCTAGATCTGTTGCTATGGAAAAACATGTTCATTCCAGGATGTAACGGAAATATATACTCTGCTTTGAGAATAAATACAGGATTCACTACCATTGCTGCAAAACCCGTAGTTCACAAACTAGGTGGAATGGATAATCATATTTTATTATTACCATTTTAGTTTTTTTTATAACAAACTTTATTAATTGTACATGCTCTAAAGTACAGTTCAATTATGCACCACATATGGGTATTATGTCATATAGCTTAGGGCCGCTTTACACACACCAACTTCTGTGTCCAACTTCTGAACAGATCTCTGGTTGCAGTGAAATCATGGACACATTGTTACATTTGTACACAGCCACAAAATGGAGCAATGTGTCCATGATTTCACTGCAACCAGCAAGTTGTTCAGAAGTTGGACAGATAAGTTGGTGTGTGTAAAGTGGCCCTAAGTCTCATTTAGTGGATTAGTTGTAAAGTATCACCCATCTACAGATATTAAATCCTTTCAAAAAAATAACAAAGAGTAAAGCTGGGGTCACATTTGTTAGGGCAATTGCGTTCACCCCATCCAGATCTGGATGCGGTGAACGTAATTGCCTTCACACACATTTTTAAGGGAAAATGCGTGCACAAAACCGCAATCCGGTAACCGGATTGCTCTGGATGTGTAATCCAGAGCAATGCGGTTACCGTATACTTTGTTCATCCCTGCTGCCGCAGGGATGAACAAAGTGTTATGTTTAATAAAACATGAAATATTAATATTAGTTGTGAGCAAAATGTCTCTAGGGGGTGCCCACCATCCCCCCTAGAGACATTCTGCCCACTCCTCTGGCGATGTCAGGGGTTAATAACCCATTTACAGTAAGCCGGCTATTGTCGGCCTTCTACAATTTTATCAATGAAGCCGCGGCTTCCTTGACAGTTGCGCAGATAATGTACGTATAGTATCTGCCGCTGTCCAAGGTCTTGTAGGCATTTACATCAGATCTATGGCGGTGTGCTGTCCATAGATCTAATGTAAATGCCTACAGGACCCGGGATAGCGGCAGATACTATACGTACATTATGTACAGTATCTGCGCAACTGTCAGGGAAGCCGCAGCTTCATTGATAAAATTGTAGAAGGCCAACAATAGCCGGCTTACTGTAAATGGGTTATTAACCCCTGACATCGCCACAGGAGTGGGCAGCATGTCTCTAGGGGGTGTCCACCGCCCCTAGAGACATGCTGTCCACTCAGGACGGCATGTCAGGGGTTAACTTTTCTGTTTTTCCTTAGGATGCTGTACTGTAAAATGCTTACACAAAGTGCGCAGCATAGTGGTCCTGATTCTGGGAGCTGCTGGCTTCTAATAAAGAATAAATGAAAGCCGACAATAGCGGCAATGGGGTTAACAGCAAAGTTAACCCCTGACATGCCGTCCTGAGTGGACAGCATGTCTCTGGGTGGGTGGACACCCCCTAGAGACATGCTGTCCACATGCATTCTTATTATTCAACCCTTTGTTCATCCCTGCGCCAGCAGGGATGAACAAAGCATGCGGCTGCCGCAGGCATTCACATATGCCTTGCAGCAGCCGCATGGGCTCCCATAGGAGCCCATTATAACAATTCTGCTGCGGCAGATATACTGCTCTGAAAACTGCAGCCTGCATGATTTTTCGCGCAGGCTAAAGATCCGGAGCCGGCAGCCGGATTGTATGTAATTCAATCCGGTTGTTATAATGGGCTCCTATGGGGAGCGTTTCCTGATGCGGTTTTGAGCTTTTTGAAAGCTCAAAACCGGATCAGGATTACAAAATACAGACCTGCTTCAGCCCTCAACCTGCCGAATCCGCTTAAAACTTAGGTTCTGGTAGCCTGAGTGCATAGGGTTAATGGAATGTAACGCTATGTGCCACTTGCCTTGCATCTCTATGTTTACCTGAAGCATAGCGCAGCCGCCGGCTCCACACACAAGGACTGGATATGTGCTATTGCAGAGTGCACAAGAAACGCGGTTTGCAGCGTTTTTCTGTGCGCTCTGCAAAAGCGCATCCAGTGCTTGTGTGTGGAGCCAGCGGCTGCGCTATGCTTCAGGTAACCATAGAGATGCATAGGCAACTGGCGCATAGCGTTACATCCCATTAAAGTTTTGCGCTCTACCTGCCTACCACTAAGTTTTAGACAGATTTGTCAGCTTGTATGCTGACGCAAATCAGACCCAAGCCTAAGTAGGAAAGAAAGAGTTAATGGGGGAATGGAACAAAGGTTAAGGCCGCTTTCACATTTGAATTCTGAACGCAGCCAAACGCATGTGTACAGCATTCTTATGTTTAACATGGGAACACATGGTACCTGCGTTTGGCTGCATTTGCTTTCGGATGCATTCTTTATAAGTGCCCTCCGAACGCAACACGTCTGAGAGCGCTCACTTCATACTCAAGTGTCCTCATGCGCACAAAAAATGAATGGAGCTCAATGGGTCCGCAATGTCATACGCATGACAGCGCAGGTAGATGCTGCGGATCACAGCTCTCTTATCCCCCTTAGCTCTTATCCCCCTACCCACCTTGTACACCAAATAAACAACTTTATAAACTTTCCAACCCTGTAAGTAAAGGAATACTTATAGGTCTGATGGGTCTTCATTATGTTCAGACCTCACCGCCGTAGTGGTCTTCCTCGACCTCTTCATTCTTCTGGGCACCGCCTCCCATCTCGTCACAGTCTTCTTCCTAGTGCCTGTGCAGACCCCTTTCCAGCCTGCGCAAGCGTTGTGTGTTGTGCCGTACTGTGGGCAGAGCATCTGACTGCATTACTCCTGCGCGAGCTGCAATTGTCAGATCCCGCCCTGTTAGTGTTCTGCTTTATGCAGACACCAGGTCGGAAATCTTGCTCCTGCGGCGATAAGTGCGGAGGTCATCTGAGGACACCGGTTACTGTTGCAACGGTGTCAATGGGTGACCTCCTCCCTCACGTCTGCTATCCCTGCAGTTCAGTCATTTAGTGATCAGAGACCATGGGGATAAGTTGCTTTGCTCATCCCTGCATCTCTGAGGTAGCAGGGCTGTGTGTGTCCAGCAAGAGAGAAGATGAGGATCGTGGAGAGGTATGAGGTTCCAGTGGCAATAAAGATGTTTGTATTGTTTGTAAGTTCAGTTACAGAGATCTGGACTATTTGTGACTTCTCAAAGACTATAGTTTTTCCAGGGCTCCATGGATGTGATGAACGTTTACTAATAGAATATTTAGTTATTAGCCTCTACCAGAGTGAACTGTACTTATAGACTTTCCTGCCTGGCTTCACTGTGTTTGACTGCCATTGTAGTTCTTAATTACTCTACTCCTGTTTGCTGCGTCTACACACTGAGTTGTGTTGCATGTTTGCTGAAATACAGATTTTCACTTTAATACCTTGTCACAATTTTGTCTTTGCTCCCGCCAATTAGATTCCTGAGTTATCCACAAAAGTTATTGCAGAATACTCAAGCCATTAAGGAATTTGCTGGGGCAATGACTGGGGAGACTCAGTTAATGCTGCTGTTCATCATGATAAGTCCTCTGCAAGAGGATCTGGAGGCTCTGCAAAACAAACTTGGAGGCATAGATCATAATGTACAGGAACTGCAGGACCTGAGTATTTGAAAGGAGGCTCAGGAAAAGAAACTTAGGGGTATGGAGTGGAGTCTCAGTATGGATAGGTCCTTCAGGACTTAAGTAAACAAGTGGCGACACAGGTGGAATTACCTCCTGCGCAACCGCTGCCACCTAACCCACCTAAGTTGCAACATTCAGATACAATGGTGATCGCAAAAAATTTCACAGATTTGTAAACCGATGCATTTTATATTTTGATGTGCATACCGACCACTTTCGTATTGATCATTTTATCATGCTGTTTACCTTACGAGTACTCGCCTGAGCGAATCCAATGATCGAGACTCTTGATCCTTACTGAATAATTTAGAATATTTTTGGCAACTATGGCATTAATGTTTGATGACCCTAAGGGGCCCTTTACACGCCGCTACTGGCGGGTGGATACAACCAGCTACAGGCTACAAATGTAGCTTGTAGCGTCAAAATACCTCGTAGTAGCGGCGTGTAAAGACGGTAGGAGGCACCCGGCAACAGATACATCTGTTTCCGAGCACTGCCCGTAAACAGGTGGCTACACAGGCGATTGTAGCGAGCTGTATCGGCGTGTAAAGAAGCAACAGAAGGGATGTGTCGACACCAGGCAATGTACCTGGTATGTAGCTGGGGCGTGACACAGGCTCCGGGATACCGCCCCCCTTCAGCGATCATTGGTGGAAGCTCCTGCGTTACGATTGGTAGACGCTGCATAGGGCGGCATATTTAAGGAGCTGACCAGTCACACTACACAATTGCTCGAGCGTCATGCATTAAACAGCCTCCTGCGATGCCTGGCCAATCATGGGTTTATTGCTTTGTCCTATCAGCGTACGGACGTCTCGGAATCCACAATTGTGGCACGCCTATGTACTGTCCCTGCTGCACCAGGTCTGCCCATATTAGCTTGTTGTAGCGGTGTGTAAATGAGGTACGGTGAGCTACAGAAGGTGACTTATGGCACCCGGCAGTGTATCCAGAGATAGATGTAGCGTAGCGTAGCGTAGCTTGTGGCGGCGTGTGAAGATGGTGCGTTGACCGTTTGTAACCGTTTGTGCGTGCTCGTGCACGTGAAGTAGCTGGTTGTATCCATCCTCCAGTAGCGGCGTGTAAAGGTACCCTTACTAGAAAGGAAGTCTTATTGTCATTGCACCAGTTTAAACGTTCTGTTACTGAATATGCCACAGAATTTAAAAAACTAGTGGTTGATACTAATTGAAATTGATACGCTCAATTGCCTATTTTTAGTAGAGGTTTGTCTAGTACTATTAAAGATGAGCTAGCTCGTTGTGAGTCTCCACAAAAGCTAATTTATTCAACATTGTGTATGCATAGACATCTGCATTACAGAACATAGACAGGAGAAATGGGGAACATTAAGTTGCATCTCTAATTTTTCCCTAACCCTCCTAAGATTCTGCAGTTAAAACATCTTGTGAGGCAGAAGTGGTACCTATGAAGGTTGACTACTTGCAGAAACGTGAGATTATTGAGCGTCATGAGCACCATTTCCAGAAGAGTTTATGATTTTACTGTGGTTAATCGAACCAGTTCCTAATCAACTGTCCCAACTGGCCTCACAAGGTTACAGCAGAGGTAGGTAAGTATGACAATTATTATGATGAGTCTTATATCTCCGAAATAAGCTTGCTGTTAAATGTAGTTTTTCATTCTCTCTCTATGACAGCACCTTCTAAGGAGCAAAAATAAAACAACTCTCACTGTTAACTCCCTGTTACGATCTTGTGCTCTTGTGCTCTGGACACTGTATCTCTAGTGTGGCTATGATAGACTGGAGAAGAGGGTAATTTTAAGGATCTTTCCTTTGCTAAAGAGCATGGCATAGAACTACAGCATAGAGCCTCTCCAATTACCATGGAAATAGTGGTAGGTCTCTTAATTTGGCGGCGGGTGGATCAGGAGACTGTGTACCTTGTCATTTTGTTGGATACTGATCAGGAAGTGCTTTCCTTCATGTTCATTTCTTCTCACATTTCTCTGTGATTCCCTGGTTTCGATCTCAGATCCCGACTATCAACTGGGAGACCAAACAGATAGCTTTCCATCTAAGTGCTGTCCAGCAATAATGCAAATCCCGGAACCCAAGGATTTGGAGTCTTCTGTATAGGTACCTACTTTACCCCTGATTTATAAGGAATTTTTAGACATGAGAAAAAGCAGATCAGCTTCCTCCACATAGGCATCTTGAATGTCTACATGAGTTGCTTCCGAGGGCTATGATTCCTTTTAGTAACTTTTAACCTTTGGCAGCACCAGAGCTACATGCCCTGAAGGAATACATTGATGAAAACCTAAGAAAGGGGTTCTACGGCCTTATTCTTTATCAGCAGGGATGCCTTTATTTTTGTAAAAAAGAGCGATTGGTACTCTTAGACCTTGTGATGACCATCAGGAACTCAATAAGGTAGCCATCCAGAATCTATATCCTTTGCTGTTGATCCCTGAATTATTAGAAAGAGTAAATCATGCCAAGATTTTTTCTAAATTAGATCTTCATAGCAGCTATACTTTGATCCGTATACATCCTGGTGACGAGTGAAAAATGATATTTAAATGTCAGTATGGACACTTTAAGTATCTGGTGCCCTTTGCATTTTGTAATACTCCTGCAATGTTTCAACATCTTGGCAATTACATTTTTAGAGATTTGTTGGACCAGTTTTTCATGATCTACCTTGAAGATATTTTAATCTTTTCTGACTCATTACAGGAGCACCAGGAACATGTAAGATCTGTTTTGAAATGTCTAAAGGAGAGTCATATTTATATCAAGCCGGAGAAATGTGATATCCATTGTTTTGAGATACAATTTTTAGGTTATATTACCTGTCCTCAGTGTCTGAATATGGAATCTGGTAAGATTCAGGCGATCCTTGATTGGCCAGTACCCAAGAATGTTAAAGAGCACCTGTCACCCAATTGGTGCAGGTCAATCTAAATGCAACAACTGAATGCAGCATGCCTGCTGCATTCAGTGAAGGTCTCCCCATGTCTCTAGCTCCCATGTGCACTGAAATATAGACTTTATTAATCGTACATTAACGGAGTTAGGAGGGCATTACTCAGAGGTTTCTCCCTGCCTCTGGCCGCTCTGCGCCACCTCCTGCTGCTCTATTTCTCCTCCTTAGTGTGTCCGCCCCCTTCTTGTCTGCGCCGACATCTAATCCTCTGTTCTCATGCAGGTACACAGCGAGGACAGGACCCGGCGGCTGACGTCATGGCCTTGCTGTGCGCCTGTGTGAGAACAGAAGATTAGACATCGGCGAGGAGGGGGCAGACACACTAAGGAGTAGAAATAGAGAAGCAGGAGGTGGCGCAGAGCGGCCAGAGGCAGGGAAAAACCTCCGTGCCAGCCCTGACTGCAGAACAAGTAATGCCCTCCTGACTCTGTTAATGTAAGATTAATAAAGTCTATATTTCAGTGCACAGGGGGGCTAGAGACATGGGGGACACCTTCACTGAATGCAGCAGGCATGCTGCATTCAGTGGTGCATTTAGATTTGCCTGCAGCAAGGGGGTGACTGGTCCTCTTTAAGGAAGTTCAACGTTTCATCGGTTTCACCAATTTCTACAGATGATTCATACTAAATTTTTCTGAAGTTGTTCATCCTATCACTTTCTTTACTAAGAAGGAAAGGTCATTTAAGTGATGATCCCAAGCTCAGGAAGTGTTTGATCAGCTTAAGACCTGTTTTACCTCAGCACCAGTATTAATCCATCTGGACCCGGCACATCCTTTCATCATGCAAGTGCACACTTCAGATTATGTGTTAAGGGCCAACCTCTTGCAGAGAACAGTAGAAAAAGGTCTGTTACATCCTTGTGCTTTTTTTTTCTCGTTGCCTTTCCCCTGCAGAGAAGAACTACGACCTGGGAAATAAATAACTACTGGCCCCGTCCAAGACCATCCTATCTGATGCCAACTTCATTGGAGATCCATGACCAGGACCTATGGAAGGAGGTGAAGTAGGCCTATGACAATGATGAATTTCTGTTTAACCCACCTGTTGATATAGCTTTTGTCCTCAAGAATGGTACGTGGTTCCTAGATCAACGTATCTACGTCCCTAAGGCCATAACATTGCAGACTCTCAAGTTGGTCTATGACTCCAAGTTGGCTGATCATATGGGGGTACAGAAGCCACAGGAGTTCCTCAGCCTATTTTCCTGGTGGCTGACATGTCTGAAGGATGTTAAGGACTATGTTCTATTGCACATTGTAAGACTTCTTGTGCTTCACCTACTCGTCTACTTCAACAACCACCAGTTCCATCCTGCCCTTGGGGATCTATTTAGATGGACTTCATTGTGGAACTACCCACCACAGGGGGCAAGAACACTATTTTGGTGGTGGATGATCATCTGACTAAAGCCGCCCACTTCATTCCATGTGCTGGCCTCCCCTCAGCTTGGAATACTGTGAAAATAGTGATACAGAACATTTTTCGGCTGCTTGGGGTTCTGGATGAGATCATCTCAGACCAAGGAATGCTGTTCAACTGGAGATTCTGGAAGGGGTTTTGCTCTGCACTCAATATTAATGTTTACCTTTCTTCTTAATACCACCTTCAGACGAATGGACAGATGGAGTGAACCAATCAGACTTTAGCGCATTACCTACAATGCTAACTCAGCCATCTTCAGGATGATTGGTTGGAGTTACCTGCTTTAGAAAAGTTCTCCTACAAGAACTCTCAGAGTCACTCTACTAAGGTTACACCTTTCTATGCCATTCTGGGTTATCATCCAAGAATTTTTCCTAGATCCCCAATTGATGCTCTGGCTCTGGCAGTAGAGGAACGGTTGACAGCCTTGAGACAAAATCTAGAAGTTGTTAAGGAATCACTGATCTCGGCTCAAGGCGACACTAAAAATCTTAAATTAGACATTCCTTCACAGAAATTGGGACAGAAGGTCATTTGTCTTTTCAAGATCAGCGGTATCATGAGCTCAGTTTCCTGCTGACTAAAGCTACCTAAGACTACGAAGGTACACCCTGTGTATCATGATTCCTTATTAAAGTCTATGTATCTTAATACCTTCCAGGGATGTATTGTGTAGAGATGGGCGAATCCTAAATTACTCGGACTCGCTAGACTGTAACGAGTCTGAGTCCAGGACTCGCTACTCGTTGCGAGTCTAGCGAGTCCAATGTAAATGAATGGGGAGGCGAGTATTGCAGCGATTCCTCTGCTGCCGGACCCTATAAGGGGTCTGGCAGCAGAGGAAAAACCTGCAAATCCCCCTGTTATTCTTTTAAAGCCAGCAGCAAAAAGCCGCTGGCTTTTAAAGAATAATAATAAAAAAAAAAAAAGATTGAAGGGGGGAGGGGGGAAGGGGGGGTCAGGGGGGGTGAGGGGGTAGAGGGGGGGTGCACCGGCCCGGCCGGCTACTTACCCCTGCCTCCGCCGCCGCTGCCGCCTCAGCCGCAGACTCGCTCCCCGAGTCTCTCTGCTTCTGTTTCCGGAGATTCCCGAATGGTGACAGGAGCAGTGAATAAATTAACTTGAGTCACTGCTCGGGAATCTCCGGAGCAGAGCGAGTCTGGCTGACAGCAGAGTTCAGCTCAGGTCCTAATGCCCTGAGCTGAACTCTGACTGTTTAGTCAGTTCTCAGCTCTGCTACATCCCTGTCTGTCTAAGCACAGACAGGGAAGTAGCAGAGCTGAGATTGCGTTTTGGACTACGTCGGACGGAAGAGGATTTTTAAAATAAAGATGGAGTCCCTAATGGCTTTTTTGTTTTATTTTTAATAAAAAATTTTCTCTGTGTTTTTTTTTTTATATTGATTACTGGAAATTCATGGCGGTCATGTCTAATATTGGCGTGACCGCCATAAATTTCGGGCTTAGGGCCAGCTGATAATACAAAGCTGGCCCTAACCTCTTAATTACCCAGTGAGCCATTGCCACCAGGGCCACTGGAAGAGCGGGGTTCAGCGCCAGAGGATGGCGCTTCAATGAACGCGCCATCTTCTGGGGCGGCTGCGGGCTGCAATTTGCAGCGGGGGGTGCCCAGAAAGCTTGGGCATCCCTGCGCTGCGGATTCCAGCCCCCAGCTGCTTAGCTGTACCTGGCTAGACATAGAAATTGCGCGGAGCCCCACGCATTTTTTTTTTAATTATTTCATGAAATTCATGAAATAATAAAAAAAAAGGGCTCGCCTATATTCTTGTGTCCGGCCAGGTACAAATAGGCACCTGGGGGTCGGGGGCAGCCCGTCGCTGCCTGCTGGATCTGGCTGGTTCCAGAAATACGGCGAAGCCCACGTGAAATTTTTCTGAAAAATCCATAAAACAATACTAAAAAAGGGACTGCCTCTTTATTAACCCCTCCACCATGGTCGAGGGGTTAGTAAAGATGCAATCCTTTTTTAGGATTGTTTTATAGATTTTTCAAAAAAAAAAATTACGTGGGCTTCGCCGTATTTTTGTAACCAGCCGGATCCAGCAGGCAGCGACGAGCTGCCCCCAACCCCCAGGTGCCTATTTGTACCTGGCCGGACACAAGAATATAGGCGAGCCCTTTTTTTTATTATTTCATGAATTTCATGAAATAATAAAAAAAAAAATGCGTGGGGCTCCGCGCAATTTCTATGTCTAGCCAGGTACAGCTAAGCAGCTGGGGGCTGGAATCCGCAGCGCAGGGATGCCCAAGCTTTCTGGGCACCCCCCGCTGCAAATTGCAGCCCGCAGCCGCCCCAGAAGATGGCGCATTCATTGAAGCGCCATCTTCTGGCGCTGAACCCCGCTCTTCCAGCGGCCCTGGTGGCATTGGCACGCTGGGTAATAAAGAGTTTAGGGCCAGCTTTGTATTATCAGCTGGCCCTAAGCCCGAAATTTATGGCAGTCACGCCAATATTAGACATGACCGCCATGAATTTCCAGTACTCAATATAAAAAAAAAACACAACACAGAGAAAAAATTTTTATTAAAAATAAAACAAAAAAGACATTAGAGACTCCATCTTTACTCCAAAAATCCTCTTCCGTCCGACGTAGTCCAAAAACGACATCTTCACTGCCACAACCCTGTGCATACATATACATATCTATGCACAGGGAGTGAGCAGGCTGAGAACTCTCTCAGCTCTGCTACATCTCTGTGTAGGCGGGCTCTAGGACCCTGGAGCTGCCGCAGCCAGCAAGTCCCAGAGCCCAGCACACAGCACATAGCAGAAGCCGGAAGAGAGGTAAGGAGCATTTCTCCCCCCTCTCTTCCTTCGCTCCCTGCGGACTCGTTACTGACTGCGAGTCATCCCTGAGATTACTCGCAGTGTAACGAGTCGGGCGAATCCCTTACTACTCGGCGAGTACCGAGTAGTAACGAGTAGATTCGCCCATCCCTAGTATTGTGCCCAGTCTTTAACCTGTGGTGGTAGACGGGCAGGCAGGGGCGGACCTACCGTGGTGCAGCTGGTTCAGCTGCACCAGGGCCCTGACCGGCTAGGGGGCCGGTCAAGCCCGCAGGGGGGCCCCCGGTCGACCCCCATGAACCTGTGAAAGAGGAGAGAGGAGAGGAGGGGAGCTTCCCTGGCTGATCCTGCCCCTCCTCTCCTCTGCCGCCCCGGCTCTCAGGACTTCAAAGCGCGGCTCGGCGCAGCAGGTAGGAGCCCCATCACTTACAGCAACCCCCCCACCCCTGCTCCTCGCTGACGTTCAGTAGCACCCCCCACCGCTCCTCACCAGCAGGGGTCGAGGTCCGGCGGGCAGGAGCAATTCACGGTAGATAAGATCATTGACTCTGGGATCCGCAGGAATTGGCTTTAATACCTAATAAGGTGGCTGTGGTATCCACCTAAGAAAGAAGAAAGACTCTTGGGATCTGTGGATAATATCAGTGCATCTCAAAAAATTGCTCATTTCCACCTGAGATACCTTGAGAAATCGGACCCATAATCATCTTGAAGTACTTCTAAGATGGGAGTAATGTCAGGATTCTGGTTCATCTGATTACCTTTTGTGTCTCCTCACCCTTATCCAAAACAGCGTCTGCTACCTCATTCCTATCTATCTGTTCCTTCTTTCCTGCCTATATAAGCTCTGGTTTATTTTCCAGTCCTTTCTTGAGTATTTTACTTGGATCTCAGGCTCCATTGGGCATCACAAGTTTGTGCCTCTTCACCAGCTATTCCAGTTCAGCTCTTTCGAACTTCTCTGCAGTCTGAAGTCCAGTTAATCCCCACCTGCTTTCAGTTAGCCTTGTTGCATTAAGTTGCTCTGTTTGGAGTTTGTTCCTGCTTCAGGTACTGCCAGCCTGCCCTGCTTCATGTAGGCCCCTTTTGTTTTAAAAGGTTCTGCTGTGGTCATTCAGTTAAGTTTATGTAAGTGCAGTTCCAGAGCTCTGGAATGTTCTGGACTTGCATTTTGTTGCTCTGCACTACATCCAGTACTAGACTGTGTTCTCAAAGACTATACCATGTTCAAGCCTCTTTGGATATGAACTGTTACTTATAGACTATTTTGTTATTGGTCACTACCAGTGTGAACTGTACTTACAAACATTTCTGTTCTCAGCTGCTACCAGTGTGAACTTTTATTAGAGACTGTCTTTAAATTTCCATTGAACTGCTTAATTACTCTGCTCCTGTCTCCTGCAACTACACCCTAAGTTGTGCTGCACGTGTGCTCAAATACAGACTTTCACTTTATTACCTTGTCTCAGTAATTTCTTTGCTCCCAAGCCATTAGATTCCTGAGTTATTTGCAATGGTTATTACAGCAATGTACGCAAGATGGCAACAGCAAAGGTTATATAGACCCTATGACACTGGGCGGCCAGACAATCACAGTAATGCCACAACCAAGATAGCTACAGCATTACTGTGATTGAGAAGCAAGCCCAGCATGTTTCGTGACTGAAAATCAGGCACCAAACATGCTGGGTGGAAAAATTGAATCTCACAAGACGAGCACAAAAATACTCAGCGACTACCGAGTAGCCCAGATACTTAATATCCGTGCAAGTACTGAATAGTGATGAGTAGATTCGCTCATCACTTGTAAATACCTTAATAATTTATTTAAAGTGAGCATATAACCAGGTATATCGTAATATAAAGTAAAGCCACCATCAATAATCCCTTACATACAGCATTCTAAAATACTTTATATAAGAGCATAGGTCAATCTGTAACACATAAAAAATATACTTTTTTATACCTACATTTATGTCAGTCTGGTCCGATGGATGTCACTGGTCTTGATATGAAGAAACTGCTTTCTCTTCTTTGTGTGGATGACGTATCCTACACATCTACACAGCGTCCTTCATTGAGCCCTTGTGCACGCGCGCTTCTCCTTGCCCTTCTAAAGGTAGAGCAAAGTACTGTTATGCGCAGGAGTGGGGAAAGGTCAAATAGCGCCCTCACATATTGGTATTATATGGTTGGTACCTATAACAAAAGGCATTTTATGTTATACAGATCGGCCTAAGGACTTATATACATTATAGACGAATGCTGTATATAAGGGCTTATAGGTGGTGGCTGCAGCTTATATGAGAAAAACCTGGTAACACGTTCACTTTAAACCTTACTGTTTGGGCTAAAATATGAACTATGTGGGACTATGGATATTGTACTTGTTATCTTATGACTTGGATTTTGTCCTATATTATAGATTGATGCAATGTATTGGATTGATCATAAAAAATAACCTTATTATTTATTGTAGCACCTTGCTATGACTATCTATATTGATTGTTAATTGATTGTTACTTAATATCTTACACTAATACTAAATATGAATATAATATTATTTAATATCATATAATTAAATTATTAATTGCATTATCAAATATATGAATATTATTTTATATTAATATTGATATTAATTACTATTAACTATTAAATACAATAAATATTCCTTTTTTTAGCTCCTTTTAAGACCACTCTTTCTTTTGTGTTATGCATGTTTGATTGCTAGGGATCTTTTCACTAAGATTCCCTTTGATCCCAAGAATGAAGGTTACATGTGAAATTACCAGTTCTTTTATTTAATTCTATGGACCTAATGGAAAGATTTTCGTTGTCATTCTCATCAAAATGAATGAAACAGGGTTATTTGAGATGGTGACCAGGTTCCTGTCCCTGAAGACACAAGCATACAGTTGAAACCAGAAGTTTACACTCACTTTATAAAAAGACACATACCATATATACTCGAGTATAAGCCGAGTTTTTCAGCACAATTTTTGTGCTGAAAAATGCCCCCTCGGCTTATACTCGAGTTAATGTTGAGGGCCAGTGAGGAGGGGGCAGTGACCAGGTACTAAAGGAGGCTGGGGGAGGCTACAGAGAGAGCGGGTGGTCAGTGGCAGGGGGAGCGGCGCATATTACATTAGACTGTGCCCCCCCATCTCAGTATATGTGCCCAGTATATGCGGCTGACCGCGTTTTTTTTCGTGGCCGCACCAGCCGCAAGTGCCAAAACCGCACTTGCCGCACCTGCCGCAAATCCGCCTATACCTTGTATGGCGTTTACCGCAACCGCGCCGTAACCGTGCCGCAAATGCAGCCGGTATGCGGTAATCACGGCAGATGCGTTTTTTTCACCGCATCTGCCGCGATTTGAAAAAAACGCTGATGTGAAAGGGGCCTAACTTGGTTTCTGCTGAACATACCAATTCAGTCAATGCTGTTTCTAGGTTGTAAAGGTAAAACATTAGTCAAGCAAGATGTCAAGCCCAATCCCACCGCTATTCACACCAGTCCATGTGGAACGTGTGTGAGTAATGAGTTTCACAATCACTACTGACAGGAAGGGTTATGACTACGTTGATCTTATAGGAAGGTAATGAAAATATAATCACTCTCACTAGTTGCAAATTCTACATCACAAATAAGCCTATGCCTATGTTTCACAAGCAGATTTCAATATTTCAGTGAATATATATATATAAATATGTAATATATATCTATACATACATATGTATAGATATATATTATAATAATAATAATAATAAATCTTTATTTCTATAGCGCCAACATATTCTGCAGCGCTTTACAATACAGTGGTTCATAAACAAAAAAAATTGAATACATTACAGTATTATCTTTTCTAAAATAGATACAAATGAAGAAAATGTAAGCCAGAAATAAAGGAGAAGCAGATACTGTCAGAAAATATGTCACCTCAAATATCACCTATGGCCGGCTGATAAACATACATAACATAAACTAATGAATCTGTTATTAAGATGGTCCTCTGAAGATAGTATTCCTGCTATAGGAATATTTAAAAAAGAGAGATATTTAGCTTATGTATTGGCAAATGCATGTGAGCCTGATAATCGCGAAAAGGTGATCTCTTATATTTCGGGAACCTACCGTATATACTCGTGTATAAGCCGACCCGTGTATAAGCCGACCCCCTACTTTTGCCCCCAAAACCTGGGAAAACCCATTGACTCATGTATAAGCCGAGTCCCGAATACAGTATTCAGGTCTCAGATTCATAAACTCGCTCAGACTCGCTCAGACTCGCTCAGAATCGCTCAGAATCGCTAAGACTCGCTCAGAATCGCTAAGACTCGCTCAGAATCGCTCAGACTCGCTACTGACAGCGGGTATCCGAGTCTAGCGAGTGAGAAAAAGTAAACTCTGACAAAACTAGGATTGCCATTGACTTGCATTGGACTCGTTACTGTGCGAGTAATCGCTGGGAAACTCACAGAGGACTTTCTTACTACTCGCAGAGTAACGAGTCCTAACGAGTAGATTCGCCCATCCCTAATACAGTGACTCGCGTATAAGCCGAGGGGGGGACTTTTCAGCCCAATTTTTGGGCTGAAAAACTCGGCTTATACGCGAGTATATACAGTAGGTAGTTATATAGTGTTTTCAGCTGGCACTTATTCACATTTATTGAGGTGTTTGGTCAGTCTTTTTTGTAGTGCATTTCTTTTCTGATGGAGCACCCGGCTCTATAACGATGGCGTGTACTTCCATCCCATTTTGTAGCTGGATCCTCCCTGCCCAGAGGTGATTAATTTTTAATAAAAGAAGAGGCATTTTTATTTAAAGGGAACCTGCCACCCCCAGGTCCTTTTAAGCTAAAAGAGCCATCAGTAGTGTCTATGCTGCATTTTGTGAAGGTGGCTCTTATAATCCTACCTCCAGGGACACAAAAATAAACACTTTATTAGATATTAGTTTAGGTCTGGGAGGTATACTCTCCTCCCTGGACCTAAACACTTTGCTGATGTTACATGATCTCACAGAGATGCCCAAGAGATGAGAAAACGCGCAGGTGCCGATGCCACCACTCCAAAGTTAGAGAAGAGGAGGAATTCAGACCACAGATGAGGAGCGTAACATCAGCAAAGTGTTTAGGTCCAGGGAGGAGAGTATACCTCCCAGACCTAAACTAATATCTAATTAAGTGTTTATTTTGGTGCCCCTGGGGGGTAGGATAATAAGAGCCACCTTCACAAAATGCAGCATAGGCGCTGCTGAAGGTGACTCTTTTATATTAATAGGCCTTCCGGGGGGGGTGACAGGTTCCCTTTAAGTTCCCAATATTTAAGAGATAATTTTGTCGTAGTCATCAGGCTCACATACATTGGCCAATACATATGGTAAGTATCTCTGTTTTTGAAAAATTCCTAGAGGAGTAATGCATTTCCAAAATTCCCTTATCCAATATTAGCACTGAAATAGTGCTGACATTTGAGGGGTTGGTGGACCTTGGCATGCTGAATGCTTGGCATTTTGTGGACAAATGTGTCTTCCTTAGTTTTCTGCAGCTTAGAGATGTGTTTCCATATGTCACCCAACCATTTATTTAATATATCTTTTTACATACCTATATTAGTTCCTGTACACCAGCTAATTGTTGGAGAACCTATGGCAGGATAAATTCAGCAGTGAATAGAGTATAAAGCACCTTATGTAAATCCCTGTAGAATACTTGTCTTTTCCCAGTTACTGGAGCTTATATTGCATTTACCTTTGTATTGGGACTTGGCTTTTGAATCTACAACTCTGATGACTAACACTTTGGATGTCATATTGGATTTGACCCTGAGCTATACCTATTTGACTACTCTTTTATCACTGATATTCCTCCAACCATGTCTCTGAGGCCCCCTTCACACCATGGCTGGATTAGGTTCAGGGCTGTCCATTGTAAACCGGACAGCCCTGGACCTGACTTTCAAACAGAATCGGAGGGCAAATATGCCCTCTGATATGGATTGCAGCCAGATGCAGCCGATAGCAGCTGTAGCTGCTGAAATTTCAAGATCTGCGATAGCCGCGGCCCTGAAATCTCTGGAGGGGACAGCTCCTGGTGCTGAAGTTTAGCAGCGCCGATGTGTGGCGCCCCGCAACGAGTGCGTCACAAGAGGGTATTGCAGGCATAAATGCAGCCGCAATATTCTCTGACTCAGCAATGATCTGGTTAACTTAGAAATCCAACCCTGCATGCATCACCTAGAACAGAGGGCCAATCATAGGTTTTGGTGGGTGGGGTGTTAGGGAAGTGTAGTAGAACACACACAATAGTCTAGGCAGAACAGTAGGAGTCTGGAATCTAGAGCAGAGCCTAGAACACAGAACTTGGAGAGGAGCAGGGGCTCCGCACCCCGTGCGGGCCCCTGGGCCGTCACCGGTCGGGTGTTAGCACCTGAGGCCTTAACTACCGGGATTGGGCATTATTCACACGGGTTCCCAAAAGACTCCCGTGCCCACAACTCACAGCCGGTTCACTGGTACCGAAGCTGGCAGCAGTTCACCTCTGCTACGCGAACCAGAAGCGTGGAGGAGCAGCTTCACAGGAGCACCCCACCACCAGCCAACTTCCAGTCGTCTAACCAGCGGTGTACCCACTGAGGGATCCAAGGCTCCCCAAAACATCCAGAACGTACATCATGGATAGGGCATTGAAGCAGCCTCCCCGTACCCGACCTGGTATTCCTGGGCGACACTGGCAACCAATTAGTTAGAATGGAGGAACACTGCGGATTTCTAAGGGACACCATCACTGCTGAGTCCACCTGGTCTACTACCCAACCACTGTATGCCATGTATTGCCTGCTGGTTACAGTAAAGACCCGTTGCAGAGACTTTCTGTGTCCGTGCTTCCTTATGAACTGTCTGTCCGCACTACAAGGTAACCGCAGCTGCCGCACAACATCTTGAGCAGCTCCATCCTCCGGGGATCACCGCTCAGCCTGTGGGGAGCGTAACATCTTGCTGCTGTCCATCCCCCGGAGGTTCCGCAGCGTCGGTAGTCCTTACCGAAACTACTCATAGGTGGCGTCACAAATAAATTAAAAACCCCTTTAATCTGTTCCACCAAGACGTCTTCAACCCTTTTGATCTGCACTACACCGGGCCCCACTACCGGCAGGCGCGGTCCACCCGTGACAAGGAGGAAGGAAGCATCGCCTGTCTAACCGGAGTCCCGGCCACGGTGAGTCAGATGTCCAGCTCCCAGATCCGATTTTTTGTCTGATCCGGCGCCATAGACTCTCATGTTAGGGAGCGCTAGATCGCGCCGGATCCGGGAGGATCCAGGAGCATCCGATTTTGAGCGGTTTTGGCCCCGGACACAAAAAATGCTGCTTGTTCCGATTTTCTGTCTGGGGCTATAATGTACAATAATTAGATCTGCTCTTTAAGAAAATTAGGTCTGGCGTATCATGGGTAATGATAAGAAGGAGGTGGGAAGTTAAGTTTAGTTTCAGTTTGGAGCATGCTGAGGAAAGACTGTTATGTTATATGATGGAGCAAGATGGAAGAATAAAGTACAGTTAAAGTTTACCCTTGTGAATTCCTCATATCGTGTGGACATTACAACTGGCGATGAAGATGGGATATAACCACCAGCTGCTGTGAGTACTGATCCTGTTTACTGCTTCACAAACCAGTATCACTGAGAGACTCCGTCATGACTGAATACTTACACACCTTCCCACAGTTTGATATGACTGATGCTATTAATCTCTCCCATAACTGGAGAAAATGGCTAAACAGATTTGAGAATTTTCTAGAAGCCGTGGACATAAAAGAGGAGAAAAGAAAGAAAGCCGTGCTCCTACATTGTGCGGGCTCAGGAGTTTATGATGTATACAGCACGCTACCTGCAGCCGAGACAGACACATACAGCAAAAGCTCTCACTGACTACTTCAACCCCAAACAAAATATCAGATATGAAAGATACAAGTTCAGAATTGCTAAGCAGCTTCCGGAAGAATCCATAGGCACCTATGTCACCCGGCTGAGAGAGCTGGCACATGGATGTGCATTCACCGATGTAGATGATGACATTCTAACTCAAGTAATTGTCACCTGCTCATCCAATAACATAAGGCGCAAAGCTCTGCAGCAGGATCTCTCTCTACATGATTTACTCAAAATGGCCTGTGCTATAGAAACAGCAGATCATCAGGCTACTGCAATGGAGAGTGGGGATCATTTACATGTGCATAATCTCAAGCATAAGAATGCCCAAGACAAGCAAACCCCAAAACAGAGGAAATGCTATAGATGTGGACAAGATTTCCCTCACCACCTGAACAAATGTCCAGCTATAGGACACACAAGCAGTAAATGTGGAAAAGGGAATCATTTTGCAGCTGTTTGCAGGTCAGCACAGTACAATTCTTCTCTGCCTCTAACAAAGCCCGCAAGTATAAAAATGATAAATCAGGACACAGAAGAAATGTCTGGGCAGAAAACTATGTGTTCACCACCTCTGCCACTGGCTCAGTACAGTCTCCCTGCATCATACTCCCAATCTGCAACACTAATTTAACCTTACAATAGATATGGGTGCTTCAGTGGATATTATAGACATCACTGCATATGAACAAGTGAAAAATAAGCCAGTTTTACAGCAAGTGAATACTAAAATCTTTCCATATGGATCTACAACACCTCTGGCTATAAGAGGACAATTTGACACGGAAATCAGTTATAAAGAAATCAGGCAGAAAACCACTTTTCACACATTACAAGGATCGGGAGGCTGTCTTCTCAGCTATCACACTGCATTGAAGCTAGGTTTCATACAGATTATTCATACCATAACTGACCTGGCAGATATGGATGTACAGGCCATGGTAAACAGTTTTCCCTCCTTATTTAGTGGTTTGGGGAAATTAAAGGACTCTCAAGTACATCTTCATATGGACAACAGTGTTCGTCCAGTAGCCCAACCACATAGACGCATTCCTTTTCACCTGAGAAAGAAGGTAGAAAAAGAACTTCAATTCCTCATGGATGAGGACGTCATTGAAACTGTTACTGGTCCCACTCCGTGGGTCTCTCCACTTGTGGTAGTTCCAAAACCAAAGGCTCCTGAGCAGGTGAGACTGTGTGTTGACATGCGCCTACCCAACACCGCTATCCAGAGAGAAAGACATATCTCACCCACGATTGATGACGTCATTCATTTATTAAATGGAGCGACCGTCTTTTCAAAGCTCGACCTCAATAAAGGCTATCAATTAGAACTGAGTCCAGAATCCAGATACTTAACAACATTTGCCACACATGTGGGCCTCAGAAGATATAAAAGATGGACTTTTGGAGTCTGCTCAGCAGCGGAAATTTTTCAGGATGCGATAAGGAGCTTCATTCATCACATTCCAAATGCCTTTAATTACAGTGATGACATACTGGTGTTTGGTAAAACTCAAGCTGAACATAATCGTGCGCTATACAACATCTTCGAATGCCTGCTCTCTGCTTGACTCACTTTAAACAAAGAACAATGCGAATTTGATTGAAGTGCATTAGAGTCCTATGGTCACATCTTCTCGGAAAAAAGGAGTACAACCTAATTCTAAGAAAGTAGAATCCATCAAAACAGCCTCAGTTCCACAAACTGCCAGTGAAGTACGCTCTTTTCTTGGAATGACAAGTTAATGTGCTAGATATATTCAAAATTTTTTCAACTATCAGCAGTCCATTAAGAGAACTTACAAAGCAAAATTGTGTCTTTCAATGGTCCCAAGACTGTCAGACCTCTTTTGAAACTATTGAACTTTGCTCAACCACTACCATGGCTTATTTTGAACTTCGAACTAAATTAATTGTGGAGGCCAGTCCCGTGGGGCTGGGTGCTATCTTAGCACAATATAAGAATAATAATCAAGATCCTCACATCATTTCTTGTGCAAGTAAAAGCTTAACAAGCACTGAAAAGAAATATTCACAACCTAAAAAAGAAAGCTTGGCAGTTGTCTGGGAATGTGAACACTTTCACTTATTTCTCTATGGAGCTCCCTTCACCATCGTCAATGACAATCAAGCACTTCTTACGATCTTTGGAAATCCCAGAGCTAAAATGCCTGCACGCATAGAACGATGGGGTCTACGTCTACAGGACTATAACTACAAAATTGCTCACAAACCTGGAAAATTCAGCAATCCGGCTGACTATCTTTCAAGACATCCTATGAATGATGCCTCACCTGAGCGTTCCTCCATTGAAGAATACTTACGCTTCATTACAGCTCATGCAGTGCCTAAAGCACTCTCCATTGATCACTTTGTGAATGCAACAACGAGTGACAAGACGCTATGTGCCTTAATACAAATCATACAAAATTGAAGGTGGCATGAAATCCAAAAAGAAAAATTTCCAGAGTCTGAGATTGATCTGAAGGAATTAAAACTATTCTCAAGTGTACGGGAGGAATTATCAGTCACTGAAGAACACCTCATTCTTCGAGGTACCAAACTGGTTGTACCTAAGACTTTGTGCAACTAAGGGCCCTTTCACATCAGCGTTTTTTTCAAATCGCGGCAGATGCGGTGAAAAAACCGCATCTGCCGCGATTACCGCATACCGGCTGCACTTGGGGCACGGTTGCGGTAAACGCCATACAATGTATAGGCGGACTTGCGGCAGGTGCGGCAAGTGCGGTTTTGGCACTTGCGGAAGGTGCGGCCGCGAAAAAAAAATGCTGTCAGCCGCGTTTTTTTTCGCGGCCGCACCTGCCGCAAGTGCCAAAACCGCACTTGCCGCACCTGCCGCAAGTCCGCCCATACCTTTTATGGCGTTTACCGCAACCGCGCCGCAACCATGCCGCAAATGCAGCCGGTATGCGGCAATCACGGCAGATGCGGTTTTTTCACCGCATCTGCCGGGATTTGAAAAAAATAGCTGATGTGAAAGGGCCCTTAGTCATACAGATCGCAAATGAAGGTCATCTGGGAATTGTTGGTACTAAAACATTACTAAGAAAAAAGTGTGGTTCCCAAATATGGATCAATTGGTGGAAGAGAAGATTAGGCACTGCTCCACCTGTCAATTAATTACTCCATCATCAAATATAGAACCATTACAAATGTCTCCGCTACACACTGCTGTCTGGGAGGAAGTGGCAGTTGACATATATGGACCATTACCCAATGGCCAGTACATTCTAGTAACATTTGATGAATATTCTAGACTAGCTGTGAGCCCGATGCAAATGCATCGGGATTCTAGAACGTGCATTAATTTGCTTATAATAGTTATAGCTGGTCTGAGTACTTTTTGGGGGGGTGTGAGTATTTTTTTGGGGGGGTGTGAGGACTTTTTGGGGGGGTGTGAATACTTTTTGGGGGGTTGAATACTTTTTGGGGGGGGTTGAATACTTTTGGGGGTGTGTGAATACTTTTTAGGGGGGTTGAATACTTTTTTGGGGGGTTGAATACTTTTTGGGGGGGTTTAATACTTTTTGGGGGGTGTTCAATACTTTTTGGGGGGTGTTCAATACTTTTTGGGGGGGATGAATACTTTTTGAGGGGTGTTGATTACTTTTTGGGGGGTTGAATACTTTTTTTGGGGGGGTTGAATAATTTTTGGGGGGTGTTCAATACTTTTTGGGGGGTGTTCAATACTTTTTGGGGGGGTTGAATACTTTTTGAGGGGTGTTGATTACTTTTTGGGGGGATTGAATACTTTTTGGTGGGCTTGAATACTTTTTGGGGGGTGTTGAATACTTTTTGGGGGGGTATTAGATTCATTTTTTTATTTTAATTAGTTAATGTAATTAATATATTAATGTTATATATTTTTTTTTTTTTTTTTATGATTATGTTTTATTTTATTGTTTATTATTTATATTATTTAGTTATTTTTTTTTAATTATTTTTATTATTATTAAATTAAAAAAACCGCACTTGCCGCACCTGCCGCAAGTCCCCCTATACTTTCTATGGGGATTACCGCAACCGCGCCGCAACCGTTACACTTGCGGCGCAGTTGCGGTAATCCCCATACAAAGTATAGGGGGACTTGCGGCAGGTGCGGCAAGTGCGGCTTTGCACTTGCGACAACTGCGGCCGCGGCCGCACCTGCCGCAAGTGCAAAACCGCACTTGCCCCACCTGCCGCAAGTCCCCCTATACTTTCTATGGGAATTACCGCAACCGCGCCGCAAGTGTAACCGCATCTGCCGCGTTCGCCGCATAACCGTTACAATTGCGGCGCGGTTGCGGTAATCCCCATAGAAAGTATAGGGGGACTTGCGGCAGGTGCGGCGGCTGAGGTAGCGACTCGCAATGGCCTCGCGGCCATTGCTCGCGCTACACAGCGACTCGCAATGGATCCCCATAGAAAGTATAGGGGGACTTGCGGCAGGTGCGGCGGCTGAGGTAGCGACTTGCAATGGCCTCGCGGCCATTGCTCGCGCTACCTCAGCGGTAAATCGCTAAGTTTGTGGCCGAGCCTCTGGTTCTATTTTCGGACAGCGACTCGCAATGGCCGCTTCGCGGCCATTGCTCGCGCGTGGTGACGTCACATAGTGACAAAGCCACGGTGTTTTCGGGGTCCGACACGATTTTGCCTACGGCAATTATAGAGTAGATACCCTGTCATTTCTTTCATATCTTCAACATCTGCCACCAGTGTCATACCAGAACTGGATGACATATTCTCAGCATATGGCATCCCAAGAGTGGTTAAAACAGATAATGGACCTCCGTTCAATGGACATGTGTTTACACAATATTCTGAATACTTGGGGTTCAGTTACAGGAAAATCACACCTTGCTGGCCGCAAGCCAATGGTATAATAGAACGTTTCATGCGCACTATGGGGAAAAGAATCAAGGCAGCGAGTTTGGAGCACACCCCGCTGAAACAGTTATTATGCAAATTAATGTGCAATTATCGCAATACGCCACATTCTACTACTAATGCTGCTCCAGCTCATCTAATGTTCAGCAGAATTCCGCGCATACGTATCCCTGATGTGACCAGTCATCCCTTACCAAGTGACTCCTCTGTGCGATCAGCAGACTCTTCTAACAAACAAGCTATGAAACGTTATGCAGACAGTAGGCGAAGGGCACAGCCAAGTGCCATCAAAGAAGGGGATGTTGTCGTCGTGCGTCAAAAACCAACCAACAACACCTCACCTACAAGTAATCCTGCACAATATAATGTTACTGATAAGAAAGGCAGCATGGTCACGGCTGAGCAAAATGGACACTTCATAACTCGAAATTCATCACATTTCAAAATCTTACCGCAAAATGATGATAATGATCTTCCTCTGGTGGAAGACTGGGTACTCGATGGTGGAGAAGATCACCCGTAAGTGAACAATTCATCAAAAATGGACACACTCACTCAGCCCAGACACTATCCAACACGAGAAAGGAGGGCTCCATCGCGGCTTATTGAAGAAGTGTAAAAGAAAAAAGAAGAAAAAATATACATAATTCTTTTTGGTTGTTGTTTTGTTTTTTTTTTTGCTTTTTTTCCTTCCTTTCCTGATTTGAATAGACTAAATAGGCCAAAATCGACACATATCTATTTCTTCTAGGTTGTTAAAGAAAAAAAATAGGGGGATGATGTAATGTACAATAATTAGATCTGTCTCTTTAAGAAATCTAGGTCTGGGGTATCATGGGTAATGATAAGAAGGAGATGGGAAGTTAAGTTTAGTTTCAGTTTGGAGCATGCTGAGGAAAGACTGTTATGATATATGATGGAGAAAGATGGAAGAATAAAGTACAGTTAAAGTTTACCCTTGTGAATTCCTCATATCGTGTGGACATCACAGGGGCCAAAAAACGAAAAGCTGCTAGATCCTCCCTGACAACACAAAACCAGATGGAAAAACATTTCCATCCGGTGCAATCCGGCCCCATAGGAATACTATGGGGCCAAAACCAGATCACACCGGACAGTCCCGTATCCTGAAAATCGTGGTGTGAAGGGGGACTGACTTCTCATCCTGTCTGTGTTACTTTTAGGTACTGATAGTGCTTTTTGAACATATTTACTCCACTAGTCAGCAGCTACAACGTAGGCACAACTCAGGGACCTTAACAGCAAAGACCAGATCCTAGTGTAGGGTTACAAGGGTGCAAAACAGATCGTCTTTAGGACCTGCCAAGTAAAGTAAATTGCACCAAGTAAATATCCAATGTATAAAGCAAAGCATTTAGCGTTAATGTGCCATGCTGGTGTTTGTTTTTCACTTCAACATCGGAGTGGTATCATTTAACCTTTTCAACCAAAGCAAATTTTTTCCTTTTTGTGATTTTTTTCCTCCGGGTCATTCCATGTCAAGTGAACCAATGATTATTACCTCTATATTTTTAATTCTTTTGAGATTTTGTTATTTGATAATAGCTTGTCAGACAATGCAAAATGTGAAGAGAAAATTTTTTTAAAAAATTTATTTTTTTTTTAAATGATTTTCAAAGTTCGGAAAAAATGTGAATTTCGCTGTTGCCTGCCTTTACGTTTCTCCTCATAACTCAGGCTAGGAATAAGATAGAGAGACAAAATAAACACCAATCTACTCAGAACTATACAGGCTTTCATCAGATATGTCACAAGAGGATCTTTGTTAATATTTTACCCATGTGATCGCAAGCACAAAACTTTAAAACGTATTTCCGAAAAATCGGCGCGCTTTAAATATTTCAAAAACTGCCCATGTGTCTGCTTTGCTCTTAGCCACATCTGTACCAAATTTCAAGTTGGGATCGCAATGGGATCATATTTTAACATATTTTACTAGCGTCAATGGGTCATTCCATATCAAGTGATTTAAATATGAATATTTTTTTTACCTGACGTCTTTAGATTTTTTTTTTTTTTTTTTTTCCTTTATGAAGTACTACTTTAGTTAATTACAAATTAAAAGTTTGGAATTTTTTTCTTCATCAGTTAATTTTTTACAGATTTTTAAAGTTTAAAAAAAGGGTGAATTTTGGCCTGGTATGACTTTACATTTTTTTATCTCGGGCTAGAAATAAGATCGAGAAACAAAATAAACACCATTCTACTCAGAACTGTCCAGGCTTTCACCAGATATGTCACAAGAGTATATTTGTTAATTTTAACTTTTAACCCATGCGAATGCAAACGCAACATTTTGAAACGCATTTCCGAAAAAAACGTTTTCATAAAAATTTTCCAAAACTGCCCATGTGTCTTTTATGCTCTTAGCCACATCTGTACCAAATTTCAAGTTGGGATCGTGATGGGATCATATTTTAAAATATTTAACTATGGTTAATCTCATTTTTATTAAATTTTGAAAAAACATATGAAAGACATACATTCAATCTTTTAACAAAATCTTGAGACATATAAAATATACAAAAAGAGAATTCACAAAGTTATTAGTAACTTTAAGATAAGCTGCAAATTTAATTTTGCGCTTATCTCTGGTGCAATATATATTACAATCTAAATATAATTCCAAACACTCAAGTATACAACCTTTTTCAGGGTTTTGAGATGTTCTGATGTCAAGGGGACAAGCAGCCCCAGCAGAATGATTTTTATCACTTGGCCCCTTCTAACAGGTTGACCACGTAAGTGGGTCATTACCCGTTGAGGCCTAGTTGGAATAGTCTATCGACTGGTGTACCGGAAAGGAAGGCCAAAATATTAATGATCTACTCACAGCTCAGAGTTTCTGATACCTGTCTAATGTTCACTAGAATTCTGAAGGTATAGGTGTAGAAAGGAAATACCTAGACTGAATGTATCAGATGGGAAGAAAAGAAAGTTAGAAAAGAAGAGAGAGAGAAGAGAAACAAAAACCATTAGAAAAAGTTATACTGGGAAAGAAAAGCCACGTAAGAAAAAAAGAAAAAAAGGAGGGGGGGGACGGGGACGGGTGAGGTATGGGAAGGAGAAAGGGTACTCATCCCACTGGCTCCCCATCAGCCAGAGGTCGAGCCATATTATCTGTGCTGAAAAAGATACTCCTACATTCTGCAGAGTCATGAAAAAGAATCCATTCAACCCAAATCCCTAAGAATTTGTTCCGAGATCCCGACGCATCAGCTGCGAGCTCCTCCATTCGATATATGTCCATCAATTCTTTGAACCAATCAAGTAGAGATGGAGCCCGGCTTGATTTCCGGAACCTCGGGATCACAGCACGAGCAGCGGAGATGCAAAAGCGGAGAATATCCCTCTTCTGTAGCCCAATAGGACCTGGAAAAATGGATAACATTGCCGATTCTGGGCAGCATTCGGCTTGTTTACCTGTTATCCGGGCGTATGCATTGAAAACCTCAGACCAGAACCGCCGGATTTCCCCACAACTCCACCAAATGTGTATTATTGTACCCTTCTCTTCCCCACAGCGCCAGCAGGTATCAGGGGTTCCAGGGAACATGTTCCGGAGTGTCGTCGGGCACAAGTACCATCTAGTGAGCAACTTATAGCTTCTTTCTTGTGCAGAACAAGCGCTAGCTAGTGAGTGAGTAAATATAAAGCATTTCTGCCAATTAGCTTCTGAAATGCTACACCTCAATTCCCTCTCCCAAGCACGTTGGAAGTAAAGGGTGCCCTGCTCTCTCATGGACCCTAAGGCCTGGTATAGAAATGATATTTTGCGCCTCGGTGGAGCCTCCAGTTGGAATAACCTCTCCAATACGTTGGGCGTCAATCTTACCCTGCAAGAGTGGTCAGCTGAATATAAGTATGCTCTGTATTGGAGAAATTCGAATCACTTAAGAGGTCTCGTAGGTTCTTTGAGTTGTAGCTCTGCCATCGGGGGCAAACCACCACTGGACAGAGTCTGTCCTACTCGGGTGTCATCCACAATCCGCCAACATAAAAATCTCTGCCTGTCAAATCTGGGTGGGAAAGATGGGTTGGAAAAAAGGGGAGTCAAAGGGCTAAGTCTGTCGTTTAAGCGGAGGGTTTTCGTCACTAGGTGCTATACCTTCAAGGTGTTTCTGGTCATGTCTGTCAAAGGTACTAGGTCTGTGGAGTCTTTAGGGGAAATCCAAAGCAGGTGTTTCAGCGGAATCCCCAAACCCTCTTGCTCCACCCCTACCCATTTCTTGGAGGACGCATGATAATGCCAATCTAGAGCTCTAACAAGAGAGGAAGCCACAAAGTACGCTCGTATGTTGGGTAGTCCAACCCCTCCTCTGGTCTTGGGCAAGGATAGGATATTCATTCGCAATCTGGACCTCTTGCCCCCCCAGACAAATCTAAGGATCATAGATTGCATTTTGGAGAGGAAGCCTCTATCCAATAGAACAGGAACTGTCTGAAAAGTATATAAGAGTCGGGGCAAGACATCCATCTTGACTACGTTTATTCTCCTGAACCAGGATAGCTTTAATTGTCTATAGGAGGTAAATGCCGATTCCACGTTAGTCAAAAGGGGTTGATAATTTAAATTGAATATTTGTTTAAGATCTTTTGGTATAAGGACTCCCAAGTACTTAATGGCTTCTACTTTCCATTTAAATGGGAACTGTTTAGATAGATGAGAAACCAATTCTCCAGGCAAAGAAATATTGAGTGCCTCGGTTTTGGAGCAATTCACTTTAAAGTTGCTCAATTGTCCGAACCGTTCAAACTCCATTAAGACCCAAGGGATGGAGACCAAGGACTGGGAGATGTAAAGTAGCAGGTCATCTGCAAATAAGGCTAATTTGTGATGACTCTGTCCCAGCTTGACCCCATGGACGCATTCATTGGACCTAAGTGCAAAATATTTAACTATTATAGTGTCAATTCAAAAATCACCAAGAACACAATCAGTCATTTTTTCACAATTGCCCGTCAATAGTTTGAATTTGATATAAAGAAACATAGTCTTGTAACATCACAAATGAAAGCTGTTACCGTTCTGAGTAAAATGATGCCTCTCCCACTTCATTATCTTATTTCTAGCCTGAGATAAAAAAATGTAAAGTCATACCAGGCCAAAATTCACCCTTTTTTTAAACTTTAAAAATCTGTAAAAAATTAACTGATGAAGAAAAAAATTCTAAACTTTTAATTTGTAATTAACTAAAGTAGTACTTCATAAGGGGAAAAAAAAAAAAAAATCTAAAGACGTCAGGTAAAAAAAAATATTCATATTTAGATCACTTGATATGGAATGACCCATTGACGCTATTACTAGTAAAATATGTTAAAATATGATCCCATTGCGATCCCAACTTGAAATTTGGTACAGATGTGGCTAAGAGCAAAGCAGACACATGGGCAGTTTTTGAAATATTTAAAGCGCGCCGATTTTTCGGAAATGCATTTTAAAGTTTTGCGCTTGCGATCACATGGGTAAAATATTAACAAAGATCCTCTTGTGACATATCTGATGAAAGCCTGGACAGTTCTGAGTAGATTGGTGTTTATTTTGTTTCTCTATCTTATTTCTAGCCCGAGATATGATAGAAAATGTAAAGCCATACCAGGCCAAAATTCGCACTTTTTTAAAACTTTAAAAATCTGTAAAAAATTAACTGATAAAGAAAAAAATTCAAAACTTTTTTTTTGTAATTAGATAAAGTTGTTCTTCATATAGAAAAAAAAATTAAAAAATCTGAGGACGTCAGGGAAAAAAAATATTCATTTTTGGATCACTTGACATGGAATGACCCCTCCCCTTTCTCCCAAAGACCTAATTTATTTCAACTCGGTGGCCATATAAAGGGCCTTTTTTGTGGAACACCATTAATTTTATCATAGAATTTACTGAATGTTGTGAAAAAGCATCCAGGTCTTGTGAAATTGTGAAAAAACTAAATTTTCACCAATATGTTTTGGGTTTTATGTTTATACCATTATTTGTATGGTAAGAATGACCTGGCAGCAAGAGTCTTCATTCAGTCTGATTACGGCAATACCAAACAAAGTTCTGTGACCTTTTCATTTTTCTGTCTATTGAAATTATTTAGGGCTTGTTTTTCACGAGACAAGCTGATGTTTTCCTAATTCTATTTTAGGAGAAATATGCAGTTTTCATCACTTTTTATTCCATTTTTATTTGTTTGCATACATGTGGCCACTGTAATATGGTAATTCTGGGGTTTGAGGGTTTGTTTTTTTTGTTTTACGGCATTTGCAGTATGCATAACTTTATTTTATATTCGGATAGATCAGACTTTTTTAGACTTGACAATGCAATATATTTTTTTTTAACTTTTTAAATACGTTTATTTTTCAATAGGCAGAAATGGGATGATTTGAATTTATTTATTCAATTTTTTAAATATATTTTTAAAACTTGTATTTTTTACTTTGAACTTTTTTTCAGTCCCCTTATTGTGAGCACTTAAAAACTAATCAAACTTGAACCGTCAGGCATATGTTCAGGAAACGTACCCCCACCTTTCCTATATACCAGTTTATCCATAATAATCACATTGATTTTAATGCTGCCACTTCCGTAATGTCAATTCATATAATTATACTTGAAGGTACATTTATTAAAACATTTTCCAACATCTCTTTACGTCGGTTGTACAACAGTGCGCACAGCAGGTCTTTGCTTGCCTTGTAGTTTGTTTCTAAAGAAATAATTTGAAAACGTTCAGAATTCTAAACTGCACAGCACATATTTTAAGGATAAAAGTGGAGACAAGGGTTAAATTAAGCCTGAAATTGGTCTTTTGCATTCCCTATGACCATTTAACGAGTACTTCCAGAAGACGTCAAACAGCATAAGTGCTGCACCAAGCTGCAGTGCATGCTGAGTAACCTATTACACTGGCCGAAAACTAAGAGTCTGGAAAATAAATGCTATTGGTATATTTAAGAAGTAGCACTTACTGGAGATTCATTTATTACCTTTTAGATGACCACAGGTTATCATTTCAGAGAGCTGGTTTTACATCATGAGTGGTAGGACGTTGTCATACAGCCTCAAATAATGAAAAAAACAGAACATCATAATTGCCTTTCGGGATGCTGGAGTTCAACAGATCAATATGTTCAATAGCTCAGTATTTCACCAACAGCAGTTACTAAACCTCTCTGATTCATGTACCAGAATTTGAAGTTAGGCAGAAAATATAAATCTTGCTTCCCGTCTGACAATATCTAAAGCACCCACAACTTTCTAAGATTACTGAAAACTCACAAAAGGTCTGATATCCAATGCACATAGCAGGACCCAGTGATAAAGGCAACACAGTCGCATTATATCGATGCATCAATCACTCTCAACCTGAACACGGGGGAAGGGATTGGTGGTATTTTATACACACACAGAAGAAGTTTCCATAGGGCGTCAGTCATACAGGCAACTATGATGCAGAGTGTCTGCATGAAGCCTATTGATTAAGACCATACTAATAGACCAGGCGGGTTGCCCAGCACTATATACACACACCACACAGGACAGACACCCCAAAGGGCCTGGCTGCATCGTGCATAAGGATAAAAAAGAACAAAAAAAAGTTAAATAATAATGTGGATATTTTGGCCGAAACATGCAAGCTCGTGACCCACGTCAATGGTCCTCATGCTTACAAGTCCCTATCAGTATATTCAGAAAAAATAAACAATCTACAAGGATATTAAATCAGAAAACACCATAAACAGCCAAAAGGTCTGATATACAATGCACTACTTGAGTCCGCAGACCAGTTACCTCTTCAGAGATGGTCTGCATCAGGCGAGAAAATGCATCAGCTGAGGCAGTCTGAGACATAGTGTCTCAAGGGAAAAGGTTGGGCTGCTGATAATGTCACGGTGTTGAGGTAGAAAAGACACTTTTCCACTGACTTATATTTTCTTGATATACTTTTATATTTTTACTAATACTCTAGGTGAGAAACAATAAGTTTTTCCCTTAACCTAGTACCCAATAGATATATCTGTCTGCTGAAAAGAAGATACTGTCGTGTTGAGATGGATTAGAACTGAGGAGATAAGCTATCCTCTGGATGCCTGTGCCAAGGAGTACCAGGAGAAATCTGAGATGTCCTACATACCAGGAGCCCAGAGATGGCACCGTGTCAAGAAGAAGGATGGACTCAGCAGAGAAGACAAAGGACTAATTATTATTAATAGAGATAGATATATTAGCCTAACCCCACCTAACCCCCACCTAATCCCACCTTGTCCTGGCCATTTCACGCCTATTCCCTAGAGTATAAAATGCCGTGTAGCCGGAAATAAAAGTTAGTTGCTGTGACCGTTGCTGAGCATGCACTGAGATTGAACCAGATACCTTGTCTGACTCATTCTTACTTGGGTACCCCATGCTCTTAGTTTAATTTGGAGTGACTGGTGAAGGAGTGTATTGTCGCAACGACCCCGACAATGGTGTAGTGAGAATGCTGATGAGGGAATGGCAGTTTTGGGCAGGGTGACCAAGGAAGACTATCTGACCCTAGTCTAGGAATCCTGAATGGCCCTGATCCCGAAGGTATCTCTGAAGGTGAGAAGATTCGGGCCTCCAGCCTCTCCTTAAAACTCCTCCATCAGCCCTGCGCTATTTCCCCCTCACCTCCCTCCACAGAATGGGGATACAGTAACTTCGGCAACACGAACACACAGGTCAGTAAAGCATGGTTTCCAGGCATAGAGTGACACTATCAGCAGCACCACCTGGTTGAAGGAGAGGCTACTTAAAAGGCTAGGGGGAGGGGACTTCAGGTGAGTCACACATTAACCCCTCAACCAGCAGTTGCACCTAATAGTGAAAGCAGTTCTGGAACACAACATAGGAGCCCAGGACCTTCACAGCCATCAACCATGCAGCTCTTAAAGACAAACATACACAGCAGCATCCAGCAATGTCAGCGCCATCTAAGAACGTGACACCTGTATACTGCACGTAACAGGAAGCAGAGATATAGGAAGTTGATTAGTGTTAGTTTTCTTCCATTTTTATGAGATAATTATTGTGAGGGATTTGTTTTACTATCGGTCGATTGTATGATTAGTCGGCTCATTCTTCCTGCTGTCGTGCACTATATATATATATTTGTCATCTCCACATTCAATGTTTATACATAAATTTTAGACCCACATAAAAGATTTGATCGATTTTTTTACTTGACATTTAATCGTTTGGCATATTTATATGGATTGCATGAATGACCTTTTAGGTAATAATCTGCCCATGCAAAAGGCACTTAAATCAGAATTCTTAGTTTTAAATCATAATTAATTTCTAAAAATTCCTGGCAAAACCTCATAATTCTGATTTAGTTTTTAATTCTGAGTCACTTCTTTCCAAAATTTGTTTTATTTCATAAATGTGATTCTGAAGACATTCTTAATTTTTGGCTCAGAAATCTAAATCTGTTATCTTTATATTTTGATCTAAGGCTCTAAGAACGATCAATAGTGATAAGTGTCCATGTAAACATGCCCAGTAATCAGTCAATAAACTAGAAAATGTATTTTTGTTAGCTAATTGCATTTTTAATGCGTGAATACAAATCAAGTGTTAAGAGCTCATACTCCTATTTTAAACACATTATAAAGCAAGTTAGGATCAAAATGGTCATCTGGCAATTTTGACGGACTCATCAGTGGGCCTCTCATTCACTCCAGAGAAGCACTACAAAGGTTGAATATTTAGATGCCTCCACTGCCACTGCACATGGATCAACTCCAGCAGTGCCCTATCTTCACCTCCTTTCCCTAGGTGACTTATTTTTACTCTTTTTTCACACACTTGGCACATGTTAATACAACACAACCCATTTGCACCACTACTACTCTGCGTAGCCAGCCAGTGTACTGACTATGGTGTGGAACCACTGCACCATGGGCAAGCTTACCTAGAGCAGGGTGGGAACTCCAGTCCTCGAGGGCCGCAACAGTCGGGTTTTCACGATTTCTTAGTATTGCACAGGGTGGAATCATCACCAGTGCAAGTGATTATGTTATCACCTGTGCAATACTAGGAAATCTGAAACAGCACTGTTTGCGCCTCGAGGACTGAGTTCCCACCCTGCCTAGAGAGACACAACTAAATGTTTACCAGCTCTTCACTGAGGTTTCTGATGGTGAGAATAGGCTGGGTTGTCTGTAGACACCAGAAAGCATTGGAGTCACAGGAACGACTTACAGGCCAGCGACAAAGAGATATAGTAAGATTTTCCTAGATTAGGGCAAGCACCACAAGGTTAGAGTACAAAGAAGAGGTCAGGAGCAAAAAGAAAACAGAATGGGTATATGAGTTGGATCGATAACTGGAGAGACAGAACAAACATACTGTACACCCACAGGTTTCAGAGACAAGCAACTTGAAACCAATGATCAGTCAAAGAGTGGTGGGAAGAGCTGCCAAAAATAAACCTTTATAAAATGAGATAGACCCCTTCCTCATTTTCATTGACCGCTCCAAGACCACGAACTGGGTCACACCACAGTGATATCCCCAGCAACGATACCGTCATGTCCCGGCTCTGAGTACCCCACGGCACGCAAGGGGCGAGTCACAATCATGTAGTCAAAATTGTTCATATTATTTTTAACATCAAAAACTATTTTAAAATGTCCATTACATATAAAAATTCCTAGCAGAGATGAAGAAAATATGTACAACATATTAAAATAATACCCAGCTGTCCCACATATCCCAGCTGTGGTCTAACCAAAGACCCCGTATACAATGTAAGGAGTAGATCCTCTGAGCAACTGCAACATATATATACAGTGCCTTGTGAAACAAAAAAAAAAATTAAATCTAGTTGTTAGTATGATCATGGTAGTGCTGAGTGCTGCAGAGTACTTTTTTCTAGTTATTTGATCCAGGTCCCTGCTGGCACCGTTCACATTTGTCTGTGAGTGCTGTGCAGTTTTTTTTTCTGTTTTGTATCTTATGGAGTTGCAGGTTCCATGCTGCAATTTGCACCCTCATCACCTACAGGTGATCTAGGGTTGAGATGGAGTCTGCCCACTGAGAAGTGGGGGGGTGGACAAGGAGGATAGGGATATCAGCGTAGGACTCATCAGACCTGAAGTCACTTTGTCGCAGTTGATGAGCAAACAGACATTGGCCAATGTGTGTACCAAGAACTTCAGAAATAAAAACATAAGATTTTGAGTTTTTTGAAAAAAACGTAAGTTTTTAAACTTTTTTCTCAAATATATATAGCTTGTTAGCATTTGTACATCATTGGTAGTAGCTGAGTGCTGCAGAGAACTTTTGTCTAGTTCAGTGCCTTGTGAAAGTATTTGGCCTCCTTGAATTTTGCAACCTTTTGCCACATTTAAAGAGGACCTGTCACTTCCTGCTGCATGGCAATCTAAATACAGCACTGAATGCAGCCTGTCTGCTGCATTCAGGGAAGGGGTCCCCCACGTGTCTATGTGCTGTGTACCCAAGATATAGCCTTAGTAAAACCTACAGTTAGAAGCCATGGAGGCAGTCACTGTGGCTGGAGTGAGCTTGATTGACTGTGGCCATTCCATCCCCCACTGCCTCTCTATGTTGCTTCTGCTGTGATGTTTATGCTTTGTCAGGGCAGGACTCTGGAGCTGTCGTCAGGACAAATGATTTGCATGCTGTGAGTGACAGAAAGGAGGAGGGCCATCACAGCAGAAGCAGCACAGAGAGGCTGGGCCAGAGATGAATCTTATTACAATATCACGCCCATCATGGCATGATAAAGGAGCATGGAGGATGCAAACCAACATACCCAGGGGGACTATTGCATATAGACCTCACTTCATTATTATCCTAATGAATAAGTATAAAAATGTTTTTTACAACATTGAAAACAAGCATTTAGCAGAGAGAGGGACAGTTATAATGGTAACAGGAAGGTGCAGGGACATGTATTGATAGGTTAGGTTGCTTTTAGGAGGTCACAGGTTTCCTTTGAGGCTTCAAACATAAAGATATAATTTCAAATTTTTTTGTGAAGAATGAACAACAAGTGGGACACAATCGTGAAGTGGAACGAAATTTATTGCATATTTTAAACTTTTTTAACAAATAAAATGCTGAAAAGTGGGGCGTGCAATATTATTTACTTTTAGTGCACTCTAGAAGTTCAGTGAGGATCTGTGAATGATCCAATGTTGTCCTAAATGACTGGTAATGATAAATAGAATCCACCTGTGTGTAATCAAGTCTCTGTATAAATGCACCTGCTCTGTGATAGTCTCAGGGTTCTGTTTCCAGTGCAGAGAGCATCATGAAGACCAAGGAACATCACCAGGCAGGACTGAGATACTGTTGTGGCGAAGTTTAAAGCCGGATTTGGATACAAAAAGATTTCTCAAGTGTTAAACATCTCAAGGAGCACTGTGCAAGCGATCATATTGAAATGGAAGGAGTATCAGACCACTGCAAATCTACCAAGACCCGGCCGTCCCTCTAAACTTTCATCTCGAACAAGGAGAAGACTGATCAGAGATGCAGCCAAAAGGCCCATGATCACTCTGGATGAACTGCAGAGATCTACAGCTGAGATGGGAGAGTCTGTCCATAGGACAACAATCAGTCATACACTGCACAAATCTGGCCTTTATGGAAGAGTGGCAAGAAGAAAGCCATTTCTCAAAGATATCCAGAAAAAGTCTTGTTTGAAGTTTGCCACAAGCCACCTGGGAGGCACACCAAACATGTGGAATAAGGTGCTCTGGTCAGATGAAACCAAAATCAAACTTTTTGGCCACAATGCAAAATTATATATTTGGCATAAAAGCAACACAGCTCATCACCCTCAAAACACCATCCCCACTGTCAAACATGGTGGTGACAGCATCATGGTTTGGGCCTCCTTTTCTTCAGCAGGGACAAGGAAGATGGTTAACATTGATGGAAAGCTGGACAGAGCTAAATACAGGACCCTTCTGGAAGAAAACCAGAGTCTGCAAAAGACCTGAGACTGGAATGGAGATTTATCTTCCAACAAGACAATGATCCCAAGCATACAGCAAAATCTACAATAGAATGGTTCAAAAATAAACGTATCCAGGTGTTAGAATGGCCAAGTCAAAGTCCAGACCTGAATCCAATCGAGAATCTGTGGAAAGAGCTGAAAACTGCTGTTCACAAACGCTCTCCATCCAACCTCACTGAGCTCGAGCTGTTTTGCAAGGAAGAATGGGCAAGAATTTCAGTCTCTCGATGTGAAAAACTGATAGAGACATACTCCAAGCGACTTCCAGCTGTAATCACAGCAAAAGGGGGCGCTACAAAGTATTAACTCAAGGGGGCCGAATAATGTTGCACGCCCCAAATTTCAGCTTTTTATTTTTTTTTTAATTTTAAAATATCCAATAAATTTCATTCCACTTCACAATTGTGTCCCACTTGATGTTGATTCGTCACAAAAAAATTAGAATTTATATCTTTATGTTTGAAGCCTGAAATGTGGCAAAAGTTTGAAAAGTTCAAGGGGGCCAAATATATATCTATATCTATATCTAATATATATATGTAAATATATATATATATATATAATATATATATATATATATATATATTACAAAACTCCAGTATAACCTCTCTGTTCTCTATCAGTAACCAAGTATACAGCATAGTATATGTCATACATTTAAGTGGTGTGAGGTATGACCGGCATGATAGCCCATGGCCAGTATACATCACATGGGCCTGTTACAATCTAAGTGGGATTGCTTAACTGGATTAGAGCGGTGCACACAGGGTTAACAGTATTTAGGTTTGTGTGTAAGTGTTTTGATTGCATCATAGCTTCCCCGGTGTGGGTGTGTGTCAAGTGGGATATAGTCTACCTGCTGCTGTGATGTGAGAGCACATCCAGTTTCTCTGGTGAGAGGAGCCATGAGGCCAAATGCAGAGGTTTTGGAGCTCCTGAAGTTGGGAAGATGGCAGAACCTGTAGGGGCTCGCTCTTGGCGTGTTTGATGCATCCGCTGTCCTGGAAGTCTACCTGGTATGGCAGTCTTGGAATTGGCTGGTGACCTGATAAGACACATAGTGAGGAGACCTTGGGGACGCCAGGCTTGCCCTGGAACTCAGGAATCTAAAACCTGGTCTGGGGCTGGATCTGACGGTGTCACATGCATACGCTGGTATGTATGTCCCAGAACATGCTTGGAGACTTTATAGAGCAGCAAGAGCTCTGTGTAGTGATTGTGTGTCATTTAACAGCATGGACTGGGGCTTTCTAAGGAAGGAGCCTGCCCGTAGGGCAGAGACTGTGCAGGACTGTTTGAACAGGGGTGTACCGTGTGTGTCCCAGTAACATTTTAGTCGGTGAATGTCTCGTATGTCCTGTGTATAATGAACTCTGCAATTATGGTGGGTTCTGTATAATATGATCCCTGTAAGTATTTTTGGGCTCTGTGTATAATGATCCCTGTAAATATGTTAGACTCTGTGTATAATGATCCCTGTTGTAAATATGTTCCATTGATCATGAATTATGTAAATAATGCCAGACGGGCATAGTCATCATTGGAACTGTCCTGGAAAGGTTCTGTTGCTGTGATTAGATGTAAATATGTGACTAGATGTAAATATGTGACTAGATGTGAATGCCAGGCAGGCATAGCCACCTGTAGAACAGACTACGATGTACAGTAATAATGTTTCTGTTGATATGTGAGATGTCCTGTTAACTGTGCCGGTTTATGATGTACTAGCTGTACTACCCGGCTACATCGTGGTTAATAAATAACTGCTGTTAGCTATAACAAAATAGAATTTGAATATGTCATATTAATGACCTGTAGGAAAATAGAAGCTGAGCTGTGATTGGTTGCTATAGGCAGACTAATAAATCTCCAGCCAACAGTAAACCCTCCCCCTGGCCAGGCAGTATATATTACCTCACACATACACATAAAAGACAGCTCATGTGACTGACATCTGCCTTAATTCCCTATATGGCACATGTGTTGCACATTGGCTGTTTTAAATCAGATATTTATTTTTGGAAATTAAAGATACCAGACGTATGAGGCGAGTTGTGTGAGGTGATTTGTGCACATCTGTGTCTGTCTGTGTGGTGTGTGTGTCCCTGTGGTGTGTGTGTGTCCCTGGGGTGTGTGTGTGTCCCTGTGGGGGGGTTCCTGTGGTGTGTGTCGTTTTGGGGGGGAGGGGTGTCTCTGTGGTGTGTGTCCATCCCTATGGGGTCTGTGTGTTCCTGTGGGGTGTGTGTGTCTCTGTGTCCCTGTGGGGTATGTATGTGTGTATGTCCCAGTGGTGTTTGTGTCCCTGTGGGGTGAATGCATGTGTCCCTATAGGGTGTGTATGTGTGTGTGTCCCTGTGGGGGGGTGTCTGTGTGGTGTGTGTCTCTTTGTGGTGTGTGTTTATGTTCGGGTGTGTGGTGAGTATCCAATGTTGGGGCTCCACCTTAGCTGTTACTCTTTGTGTGTGTGTGGTGTGTATACATGTCCCTGTGCGTGGTGAATATTCCATGTCAGGGTCCCACCTTAGTGACTATGTGATGGTATATGCTGTCAGTCTTTGGTGCTGTCATTAAGCCCCTCTCATTCACAACTGTCAACTGGTAACTGTAACTTTCTCTCCATTATGTAGATAGGGCCAAAATTGTTTGGTGAATTGGAACGCGCAGGGTTAAAATTTTGCCTCACAACATAACCTATGACGCTCTCGAGATCGAGACGTGTGACTGTGCAAACTTTTGTGGCTGTAGTTGCAACGGAGTAGATGCCAATCCCGGATATACATACATACATACACACATACACACATTCAGCTTTATATACCGTATATACTCGCATATAAGCCGAGTTTTTCAGCCAAAAATTGGGCTGAAAAGTACCCCCCTCGGCTTATACGCGAGTCAGTGCTGTATACCGATGTATACATCGGTACATACCAATGTATACATCGGTATACAGCAGCCCCCGCATCCCCAGTAATGCAGGGCCCCCCCAGGGTCTCTCCGGTCACCTGTAAAGCAAGCTATACTTATCAGTGTCCCGCTCGCACCCGCCGCTGCCGACATCCACGATCCTCCATCTTCATGCGACTCCTCTTCCTGTTTCTGTGCGCGTCGCCGGCAATGACGTCATTCCCGGCGACGCGCACAGGAAACAGGAAGAGGAGTCGCATGAAGATGGAGGATCGCGGATGTCGGCAGCGGCGGGTGCGAGCGGGACACTGATAAGTATAGCTTGCTTTACAGGTGACCGGAGAGACGCTGGGGGGGGCCTGCATTACTGGGGCTGCCTGTATACTACCGCTGGGGCTGCTATATACCTCTGGGGCACTGTATACTACCACTGGGGCTGCTATATACCTCTGGGGCCCTGTATACTACCACTGGGGCTGCTATATACCTCTGGGGCACTGTATACTACCACTGGGGCTGCTATATACCTCTGGGGCCCTGTATACTACCACTGGGGCTGCTATATACCTCTGGGGCACTGTATACTACCACTGGGGCTGCTATATACCTCTGGGGCACTGTATACTACCACTGGGGCTGCTATATACCTCTGGGGCACTGTATACTACCACTGGGGCTGCTATATACCTCTGGGGCCCTGTATACTACCACTGGGGCTGCTATATACCTCTGGGGCACTGTATACTACCACTGGGGCTGCTATATACCTCTGGGGCCCTGTATACTACCACTGGGGCTGCTATATACCTCTGGGGCACTGTATACTACCACTGGGGCTGCTATATACCTCTGGGGCCCTGTATACTACCACTGGGGCTGCTATATACCTCTGGGGCACTGTATACTACCACTGGGGCTGCTATATACCTCTGGGGCACTGTATACTACCACTGGGGCTGCTATATACCTCTGGGGCCCTGTATACTACCACTGGGGCTGCTATATACCTCTGGGGCACTGTATACTACCACTGGGGCTGCTATATACCTCTGGGGCCCTGTATACTACCACTGGGGCTGCTATATACCTCTGGGGCACTGTATACTACCACTGGGGCTGCTATATACCTCTGGGGCCCTGTATACTACCACTGGGGCTGCTATATACCTCTGGGGCACTGTATACTACCACTGGGGCTGTATATACTACCACTGGGGCTGTATATACTACTGGGGCTGCGTGTATACTACCACTGGGGCTGCTGTATCTACCTCTGGGACTGGTGTATACCACACTGCTGGGGCTGTATACTTGTGCTAGGGTCCACCCTCGGCTTATACACGAGTCAATAGATTTTCCCAGGTTTTGGGGGCAAAAGTAGGGGGGTCGGCTTATACACGGGTCGGCTTATACACGAGTATATACGGTACTAGATTTAATAAACTGGTGGATATTCTGTTACTGTTAAGCATGACTGGTTGCATCTGTTCCGGTGCCAAGCGAGTCATATGGCTCCCCTAAGTAAGCATCACCTCACAGTGGTAATATCCTGCTTGCCCATTATTCATTGTGATAGAAAGAGATGATCGTGGGCCATGACACGCATGTCACATTTGCATTTCTTAGGGTAGAGATTTATACCCCTATTGGCAAATGGTTTTCAGCCCATGTATTTAGTGTATAGGTTTACCATGAAGACATGGTATTAGAAACATGACCTAGATGAATGTGCAATGCCGAAACGCGTAGTAGCTATATGAAACGTAGTCTGTGAAATATATGTGCCATATATGAAATACCCTATATATCAATAAAAATGCAAAATTTTATTCTACTACTGGAGAATCATTTTTGCTGGTTCGTGCTTTTTTGTGCTGCTGCTTTCCTATGGAATAGGTGTGCTTCCCCCTGGTCCGAGCAAGATCGCTAGAAACGGGCAAGGTATTCAGAAGACACAGACTGGGTGAGCTAGTTTTTCTCTATATATGTAACTGTGATATATTTAAGTGGTAATATCTTGCTCACCCATTATTCACTGTGATAGTAGGAGATGATCATGGACCGTGACACACCCATGTGCTTTCTTGGGTTAGAGATGTATACCTCTGGGGTAAATGTTTTTAAGCCCTTGCAATTAGCGCATAGGTTTATCAGTCTAGGAGTCCCACTGCTTAAAATTTAGAAAAAAATAGTTTCTGGACCCATCTTTACATGTTTTCCAGGGTTTATTGCAGTCCCTTCTTTTAATTTTTGGCAACCCTTGCGTCTAGTGCATAGACTTTATTAGTCTAGATCTCCCACTACCTAACAATTTTAAGAGAAGATTTAAAAAAACTGTTGCATTCTAAAGTACTAAAGGATGCTATCAATGAATATAGGAATATGAACATGCATTACTGGAAAAACATAATGAAAAAATTAGAATAATAATTGAGATATTTAGCAGATAAAAAAGGCAGTTATATTTGAACCCTGCAAATAATCGTCAAGTTGTATCTCTTTACTGGGTCCTTTCCTAGTGAATGTCTCTTTAGGTCAAAAAAATCTCATATATAGGTAGAAAGTGACCTGGTTACAGAGAATTAAAAACACCTAGAGTTTATGGGAGGAGTACACATTCAGAAGACTCTTCTATGCTGAAAGGATTAAGAACCTTTTAAGTGCTGGAAGAGTACTCTCTAAAGCTGGCTTCACACGCAGCAACCAAGGCGCCCTCGCTTCCGACATCGCAGCCTTGGTGTCACATGGCAGGATGTTGCCAGTGACACCGCAGCAATGTGGGTGGAGCCATCGCTCACTGGGCTGGGCTCAGCCCAGTGAGTGATTGGCAGCAATACTGCATTATAGGCTGCCAACATCGCTATTGCGGTGTCAGACGGCGCGATCCAGCCTAATCGCTGGTTGCAGATTGACAGGTTTACGTTCGTGCTCGTAAACCTGTCAACCTGTGATCAGCGATAAATCGCAGTTGCGTTGCGCTGTTAAACAGCACATCACACTTGCGATATCGCGAGCGACATCGCTGATACGTCACTTTTCGGCGATGTCGCTCGCGATATTGACACGTGTGACGCCACCTTTAGCTTTCAGCTGTATACCGTTATTATCCTCCCCTTCTGCTTTATCGACCCATCTCTGACCACACTTCATGCCAGTGATAGATCTGTGTACTTCCCTGTTGTAAAACTCACTGTTTTTATCCTGTGATGTCATTGCTTTGGCAGCAGCGAATCTTTTATTTTGGAGATCTTCTGAACACCTACTATACCTGTTGCCTTGCCTGGGTTCTCTGTGTGCTTCCTTGCTCTCCTGCCCCTGCAGTCCCTTGAGGGGGCGCTATCTAGGTCTAATCCAGGAGCCTGGTAGGGTATGAGATCCAGGCATCCCCACCTTCAGGGGTAATCTTGGGGCCAGGGATTGAACGATATCCTTCAAAAAGCTCCTATTACTGCCGCTTAAATAAATCGTTCACTCCTTCGTCTCCTATTTAACTTCTGCATTGCCGCATAGGATATCGTTAACGATATCCTTGTGTGTGACAGCGCACTAACGATGTCAGAACGATCACGGTCACGTGATCATTCCTAATGATATCCTAGCGTGTAACACCACCATAATGACATGATACGACCAGCCAATAACAGCAATGCTTGCAGCCAACAGGACTACGGCATTACGGTGTATGCCAGGCAATCCACTCATGATGATTGTTTATCTAACAGCCACAAAACCTCTGGAATGGAGACTTGAGATGTTGCTCGAGCACCTGCGAACCCGTAATACTCAATCAATTAACGAACATGCCCGGAGTCCCCGATGCTCAATAGAGTATTGAGCAGTGGCAAGCCCACTCATTCATCACTACTTAACATGCATTAATAGTAGGTACTGTATTTATCAGACATTTATATATAATGTCTTAAAAATGACATAACAGAGTAAACATCACAACTTAATCTCTTTAGTAAATTCTGCTAAGATGTGAAGACTGAAGTAAAAATAGAATATTTCTTTGTCTAATCTTTTACTATAGTTAAGGCTTAATAATCATTGCTTGCGCGTCTGACAAACAACATTCTAAGTGATTGGTTTCCTGAATGGTTGATAGAAGGATGACCCGAAAATCTCTTCTTAATCTTTTGTCAGCTTACATCAACAAATGACAGTTATCATTATGCAACATGCCTAGACAGCTTAAACTAGGATCCGAGATAATAAAAAGAGTTGCCAATGAAATATCAACTATTATATGTATTCCCTCTAGAAACAGAATATTTATGTAAAGCACTTTCTAAATTTTTTGTAGAAAATTTAACATTTAATGACAAATAAATGAGCTAAGAAAAGAATTAGTGGTACTTAAAACAGTGCATATTTAATTGGTAATAACTAATAAATAGTGATGAGCAAATAGCAAAATATTTGGGTTTGGATTATCCATGCTGAATAATTTGTAATATTTGTGTATTCGTTATGAATAACGAATCTAATGCAAGTCAAATGGAAACTTGAATATTTTTCTGCTGGACCCCAGCTGGAGGTCTGGCAGGGCTGTAAAAAAGCTTAAATGGATGGGAAATTGATCAAACTAAATGGGAACAGCATAGCAAAGATGCATGCAAGGAAATATTACTCAGAGCTATGATTGGCAGGCTCACTGAAAGCAAAAAAAGATGCCTAGTCCCCAGCTATTGGTCATAACCGGCACAAGTAATGTAGACAACTGCGGTCTGCAGCCCCAGCTGTGAGCTTTATCTGCACTTGGTATCCTAACTAGGGGCTCTCCATGCTTTTTCTTTTTTTAATTCTAATTATTTAAATAAACAATTTAAAAACCGTTGTGGGCTCCGACCCATTTTTGATAACTAGCACAGATGAAGCGGACAGCTGAGGAATTGTATTCTCAGACTGGGGAGGCCCATGGCTATTATAACCTCCTCAGCCTCAAAATATCAGCCTACAGCTGCCCAACAGTTTTTTAGCATACATTAGATAGGCTAATCATGTCACTTTACCAAGCTCATCCCAGTTGCCATGGTACAGAGGCAATTGGGGTAATAAAAGGGGTTAATAACAGCTGTGATTTCTCAATAATGTCAGTGGCCTTCAAGACCTGGGTTGGTGATGGAGACGTGTTTATGATACCCCTATTAACAAGCCTGTAAGAAAAAAAACAACAAAAAATCTAGAGGACCTGTGGGGGTTGATTAATAAATTGTTGAAAGAAGGCGTTTTTTTATATAAAATAAAAGATTTTTGTGTATAAGTGTTTCTTTTTATTTATAGGGTTAGTAATGGGGGTATCCCATAGACGCCTCTCCATCACCAACCCAGGGTTTGATGATAGTTGTGATTATTGACAAATCACATCTGTCATGAACCCCATATATGTCGAGCCCACTGGGACGGGGTACTCGGTACCGGACCGGGTCTGCTACTGGGGAAGTCATGGGTGGTCCTGGTCCAGACCGTGTCCCGGGCCCTGGCAATAATAAGGGTGTAGTTACAGGGGATAATGTCAGTCGTGACGCCACCCACAGTGTGTGGCCCGTGTTGGGGCCACCGCTGCCTCAGAACCACCGGGACTGATGTAATGGCAGCAGGGATGGAATAGTTCTCCGTGGGCAGAACTGTGTTTCCCGGGGCATTGTTGATGAAAGTCTATTGTGTAGTGTGCAGGCCTGGTGCTGAGTGTAGTACACTTACTGTCCAGATGCTGCAGGAATCCTCCTTCAGCGATGGAGCCTGCAAGCTGTGGCTCTCCAGGTGGGAATCTGTTGCAAACCTGTATGGAGGGAGTCGTGTTCAGGTAAAGAGATGCAAGGGAGTCGTGTTCAGGGTTCACTGTGTTTACTTCTCAGGTTCTCAAGTACAGTTCACAAGTCAGTTACAGTTCTTAGTTTAGTTCTCAGTTACACGGGCACACTCTCCCCTCCGGGTTCCCTTTACTCTCTGCAGCCAGGTCTTTCCTCTCTGTGACCCCTCACTCTATCTCTGTGTCCTTCCCAGGCTGTTGACTCTCTCTCTGTTCAGATTGGTGTGCGTGACTCCGGACAGTATGGCGGTGGCGGTGTCCTTTGGGTAGGGACCCTAACATGTAGTTATGGTCCCCCGTCGGTTGTCTGGGGATGCCGGGTGAAACAACGGTCCCCTCTAGAGCCGACACTCTACTTCAGCCTAGCCTCCAGCAGTCCTCCCATATGAGGCTCTACCAGGCTCTCTCTGCTGTGTCTTCAAGTATCACAGGAGGGCTACTCCACCTGCAGTCTGGTCATCTCGGCTGTAGTTCTAGGGCCCGGTATTACCGTCCCTCTCTTCCCTCACACTCCTGGGGTGCTGGCTTTGGACGTGCTTTCTCTCTGCGGCTCGCACTGGCTCTGTTCAGATTCTGCGCTCCTACACCCCACTTTGCCAGGACGTGTGATTCAGTCTTTACTGCTCAGCCTACCTCGGCCTACTGACTCCTTTCTCCTCCCCCTGCTCTATTTCTACCTTCTGTCACCTGACTACGTGTGTGCTCACCCACTGTCTCTAAACCCACCACCCCTCGCCTGCTTAGAGTTCCTAGACTCCGGGTTGGGTGCTGCCCTCTACTGTACGTGGGTGTGTGGGCTGTGGGGGTGTTGGTGTTCAACTGTCATCCTACCTGCCTGGCTGCAGTTACCTTTGTGGCCTCCTGAACGCAGGGGCGCCACATATACCTCCCTGACTGCCAGCGCATCAGGGCAATCCAGACAAACCCAGCAAAGTTCCACAGTTGGCAAAAATACCAGTAACAATAGCATCAAACAGCTGCCGCAGAATCCACGTGCAAAAAGCAAATGCACAGTAACTGGACACAAAGGTGAAACAAATCTGTGTTGCTGTAGGATAAATGAAGGACTCAAACGGTATTTTCAATGCAGGTCATTTATGTGTTTCAAAGTGTATTCCTCACTTCTTCCTCAGGAAAGAATTGGTGGATTTTCTGAGAAAGAAGTGAGGAACTCACTTTTAGACATATGGAATAAAACCACCTGCATTTAAAATACCATTTGAGTCGTTCAGCTATCCTACAGCAACTTCATAAAGGAAAACTGTCAGGTCAAAAGTCCACATGTAACTGATATCATTTTCTAATTCCTCCCTCTAAAATCTCTCTATTGATGTATCCCTTTTAGTTATATTCCCCTCCTATCTTCTGTAAACTTCAAATAAAGAGATCAATTCCATCTGTCACTCACAGTGAATGATCCACTTAGTTCTCTGCTGTCCACTCTCCATACATGAATATTTATGTCACATCACAGCACAGGAGATCAGTGGGGGGCTGTATTCTCCTCTCTGCTCTTTGTGTGCAACATCACAAGAGGTGAACTACAACACAAACTGTCACAGCAGGGTATCTGCTTTACAGAAACAAATGGAGCCTAGTTCAGGAAGACCTGCAGTACCTCTCTCCCTCTGTGGTGATATCAACTGAACAGAGCTGTAATGAAACCTGACACTGCACTGTTAGCAAAGGAAGGAGGGAGGAGAGAGGAGGGAGGAGAGAGCTGTTGATAAGGAGTAGAAAAAAAAAAACTCACCAATTTTGGCCTCTTATAGATATCATTGCATTTAGCAGGATACTATCAGCCACCTCAGAAGCAACCCACATCTCTCAACACCGATGCTCCATCCCCTACAACCCTGACACGGGGGCGGTTGTGGCACCAGCGTCCAGCCGTGCCACAAGGAGGAGACAGGTGATATCACTGGACATGAGATCACTACAGGGCGGCAGCCACTCCAAGAGTGAGGCATAAAGTCAGAAAGTAGCCTATTAATGACGCCCAGCTGTTAGACAAGGCGGGCCGCTCTGCAACAAAATATGCAACACAAGTGACTGACGCCCCCTAGAGAACACAGCTGTAGACTGCAGATGGATAAAAAAATGCAATATAACTCTATAGATGAGAGTGAGGAGTTAGTTTGATATTTTGGACCAAAATAGCATAAGCTCGTAGCCCCCGTCACGGACCCTCACGCCTACGAGTACCTATCCACATGTATAACACATGTATAATTTAGCTTTAGACAAAAATCACCGAATTGGTACATAGAATAAATATATAGAGCGGCTTGCCTTGTCTAACAGCTGGGCGTCATTAATAGGCTGCTTTCTGACTTTATGCCTCACTCTTGGAGTGGCTGCCGCCCTGTAGTGATCTCATGTCCAGTGATACCACCTGTCTCCTCCTTGTGCCACGGCTGGACGCTGGTGCCACAACCGCCCCCGTGTCAGGGTTGTAGGGGATGGAGCATCGGTGTTGAGAGATGTGGGTTGCTTCTGAGGTGGCTGATAGAATCCTGCTAAATGCAATGATATCTATAAGAGGCCAAAATTGGTGAGTTTTTTTTTTTCTATATATTTATTCTATGTACCAATTTGGTGATTTTTGTCTGTTGATAAGGAGTGCGTAATTATATGACAGTTTACAGCACAGGACTAACAGTCTCTGCTTATAATGGGACAGGACTAATGCTGCAGCTCTCTGCAGGGTCTGACAATGGTGATAATATGGAAACTACAAACAGTACAATAATGATTTTACATGTTTTTAAGAGGTCTGCCCGGGCACTATTCAAGTGTAATATTAGTATTGTGCCGAAAAATAACCTTACAGTGTCCCTTTAATGCTTTTGCTACTGGTTGTGTATCACACAACCACATAAGGTGAGCCACACTGATTTATCTAATTCTATTACTCAGGTAAGACCCTATACTGCTTTTGTATATCTCTTGCGCTCAGGCTTTGGGGTACTCGGGTGTCAGGCGGCAAGGGTTAACTGCTGTGTCCCGGGGAATGGCGGCCGTGCCTGACCCCTGTGTCCTGGGCCTATCTTTCAAAAAGGGGAAAATATTTACAGGGGATTATGTACAAGTTGTTGTTGTGACGTCACCTGTAGTTTCTGGTGAAATGCACCAGCGCCGCCACAGTCCGCCAGAGGTAGATGATATCGCGGCTGAGATGGTGAAGTCCTCCACAGGTAGGACTGGACCTCCGGGGCAGCGTTCCTGTAAGGCAACAAGTTCATGTAAAGAAAGCAAGCTGAGTCCAAAGTCACTGTTCCTCCGGGTACTTTACTGGCATTTGTATTAGTTGCATACAAAGTTACAGTGCAGCACTCCTGATGGTGTGAGGACAGGTAGCTGAACGGGTGGATGCAGGCAGATCTTAGGTGGTATGGTGGACCCTTGGTGTGTGCCTTCGTGCTCTACCCTCGTCTGTTCCTTTCCTGCTTCCCAGTGGTGGTGTGAAGTCTGGTTCCTTAAAGCCAACCTGACCTCCTTCTTTCTCTCTTCTTTGCTCCCATCGGATAACCTTCTGCTGGCTGTCCGCTTGCCCATTAAGAGGTGCCTGGTACCCTTTCTCGGTCGCTCAGGTGCCCGGTAGAAGTGTAGACTCCACGGGTCTCCGGATTTTCTGTGGTCCTATAGTATCCCACAGGTGCGGGCTCCGATGCCCAGTAAGCTTTCAGGAATGAACCTCCTCAAGTTCTTTCTAACTCCCTCTTGGCTGTCTGCTCCTGGGATCTTTCCTCAAACTCTCTCCTCTTCTTCCATCTCCCCTGGTCCCTCAGCCGATAGACCCTAAGCGCTCACACTTAGAGGCAAAGACCTTGAGGTCCAAGACCGAAAACCGACCTCCTTGTTCCCCCTAGAGGTGGTTTTATTCCCTCCCGGGTAATCTCCCACTGTGTAATCTAGTGTGGGAGTGTTGGTAAATGGGTGCCACTGACCATCTTATGATCCCCCTGCAGCTGGAGTATCTTCACCTCTTTTACGGGTGCAGTACCCCTCTGTGACGCACATATCCACAGCATTTCTACCCCACAGCTGTCAATCCATTAACCAACCTTGTCACTTTACCCGCCTCATTTGGATTGCCCTGGTGCGATGCTTGTGATGGTGATTTAAGGGATTAATGACAGCTGTGATTTATATCCAGTTTCTATACAACTATGTGATGTCAGTGGACTGGCACTTTGAAGCTGGGGAGGGCACAATAACAATGGGCCTCCCCAGTGTGATAATGCCAGTTCCCAACTGTCTGCTTTATCTCCATTGTCCAAGTATTTTTTTAAATTTATTGTACTCTTTGAAAAAATAAAAAAAATAAAAAAATAGGCGTAGAGGGAGTTTCCAGTTTGATCACCAGCGCAGATAAAGCTCATAGATGGGGTTGCAGATCACAGGTGTCAACATTACTTGTGCTGATCATCATCACCAATAGCCAGGGGACAGCATGTCTTTTTTTTCTGCTTTTACTTAGCTTGCCAATCACAGCACACAGCTGTGAGTCATAAATCCATGCTGGCATTTTCTCCATGCTGTTCCCATTTAATTATAGCATATTTCCATCCGTTTCAGCCTTTTTTTTAGTCCTGCCAGACCTCCTGCTGGGATTAGAGGAACGTCTTTTTTTTTTTTGCTGTGCTACTGCTTACCAATAACAGTAATGTCAGTATCAAAGATGGGTATGGCATTATCATGACTGGCAAGGATTCCCAGAACCTTTAGCGGCTGAAAATCAGGTGCCAAATACAATGGGGATGGTTTCTTGAATCTCACAAGGTGAATACCAAATAACTCACCAAGTATCGAGTATCCAGAACAGGGCCGGCCTTAGGCTGAATGGCGCCCTGTGCATTTGTTCTTTGGTGCCCCCAACCCTCTGTATTCTCAGAACACATTAACGTGCTGCCATCTATCTCAACATCAGGGTCTTGTGATGTGCTGCTGTCAGTCAGGAGGTGGCAGGAATTTCCATAGAAAATGTTAAAATTAAACCATCAGTCTTTTCTCACATGTAAAAAAATGGACTTCTAAATGAGGCTGTAGATATCTAATATGTATATGGGGCTTAAAAGGGTCTTCTGAAAAGTTGTGTACCCAGATGCAGTTGTTTTAAAGAAGAAAAAAAAAATGATCTTGCGCACCTTCTCAGATTCAACACTGAGTCTTTGCCCCCACTCCAGTGTCTGTTGTTCTCTGCAGCATCGCCATCACAGACAAAGCACCCAATCATTAAAGCTCATTGGCTCTGCCCGAGTAAATGTCATGAGAGGTTGAGCTCACTGATTGGCTGCAGCGCTGTTGAAGTGACATCAGCACTACTGACAACAATAGACACTGGAGCAGTGACAAAGACCCATCTGAAAGTGGTTGAATAGGATATGTTTTATTGTTGTTTTTTTAACAAGTTGTTTTCTACAACATACTGTAACTGTTTACAACTGTAGTGTCTCACAAACAGGATTTGGGAGAATGTGCTGGCGGGCTCATTCACAGTAATGATGAAGATGGAGTCAAAGTGCGCTATCAGATATCATTTTTGGTCATATACCCCTAGTTGAGGTAGGCAACAAGACGTAGTGCTCTCAGTGTCCCGCATGTATTGCTCTCTCCATAGTGTGCCCTCACACGGTCCCTCATGTACTGCTCACCCCATAGTGTGCCCTCACACTGTCCCTCATGTACTACTCACCCATAGAGTGCCCTCACACTGTCCCTCATGTTCTGCTCACCCCATAGTATGCCCTCACACTGTCCCTCATGTACTACTCACCCCATAGTGTGCCCTCACACTGTCCCTCATGTTCTGCTCACCCCATAGTGTGACCTCACACTGTCCCTTGTGTACTTGCTCACTACAGATACTGATGATTACACCCAGTACACAGGACAGGAGAATTGGTACTGTGCAGTGTATATATACAGAATAATACTGATACTGAGGATTACACCCCGTATACAGGACAGAAGAAGTGGTACTGTGCAGTGTATATATACAAAATAATACAGATACTGAGGATTACACCCAGTATACAGGACAGGAGAAGTGGTACTGTGCAGTGTATATATACAGAATAATACAGATACTGAGGATTAAACCCAGTATACAGGACAGGGGAAGTGGTGCTGTGCAGTGTATATATACAGAATAATACAGATACTGAGGATTACATCCAGTATACAGGACAGGAGAAGTGGTACTGTGCAGTGTATATATACACAATAATACAGATACTGAGGATTACACCCAGTATACAGGACAGAAGTGGTACTGTAGAGTGTATATATTCAGAGTAATACAAATACTGAGGATTACACCGGGTAAACACCGGGTAACTAGGGACTGCGGTTTCCAGCACTGCATAGCGGAAACGCTATGCGGTGATGGAAAAATTGCTAAGTTGAAACCGGAATCCGGCAGGCCAGGGTCCAACCGCAAATGTGACCCTGGCCTTCCTTTCCAAACTGCACCTGTGACATTATTCAGTGGTGACTAGTTGTGTAAGCTTTTTTTTCTTGCGTTTTTATGCAAATCTAAGGCTACGTTCACACATTGTGCTTTTTTTGCGCTTTTTTTCAGCGTTTTGCTCCCGCGCAAAAAAGCACAAAAAAGCCCTGTAAAAACGTGATGCATTCACACACCGCATTTTTTTACAGGCCACTTCTCCCCCTAAAGCGCAGGGAAGAAGTGATATCACACAGGGGAGGAACGATCCTCCCCTGTGTGACATCTGTGACAGCCCCTTTTGGGTTTCATAGTGTATTAATTTATACACTGCAAAACCCAAATTAAAGCAAGGCAAATGTCTTAAAAATAATAAAAATAGAATACTTACCCTCTGCCGGGTGTTCCTGGAGCCGACACATCTGTAGGTATCGACCTTCCAGGACCTGTCTAGATCGCTGTTTGGTCGCTCGTGGTCATGTGATTTGCGCATCATAGCAAGTCACATATCATATGACCGCGAGTGGCCAATCAGCGATCACAGGCTCTGGAAGGACAGTACTGTGGAGGATCTCTCTTCTCCGGCAGAGAGGTAAGTATTCAATTTTTATTTTTTTTCACACATTTGGCGTACTTTAATTTGGGTTTCGCAGTGTATATTAATACACTACGAAACCCAAAGGTGCAGTCACAGATGTCACGCAGGGGAGTAACACAGGATCCTTCCTCCCCTGTGTGATATCAGCGCCGATGTGTTCCGCTGGAATTGAGCATTGTGTGTGAACGGCGATCTGTAATTCCAGGGGTATAATGGGCCCCTATGGTAGAAAGTACTGGCGACAGGTGCGTAAAGAATTGACATGTTGATTCTTTTTACGCTCGCACTTTCTCTTATAAAAGTGCTGCATATATTTGCACACTAAATGGCAAAGTGAATTTCACATTCACTTTGCCGGCAAACGCAGACACACATTGCACATTTTTGAATGACAAAAAGTGCAATGTGTGAACGTAGCATTAACCTGCGTTTTTCATTCCCATAAAGCCTATGGCCATGTTCACACATCTCTGCTGCTAGTATTTAGCGGGTCTCTGCTAAATACTTAGCTTTTTTCAGTGAAGCGGAGATGCGTGAGCGCCGCCGCTTCCTGGTGACGTAGCCCCTGGTTATCCGATGTTGATCGTGGTAACCATTTCACACACAAGGCTGCCTAGTGTCCGCTTTCCCAGAGTAGACAGGGAAACGCTGCTAGCAGCGTTTCCCTGTCCGCTCGGCTTTAGCAGACACTAGGCAGCCTTGTGGACACGGCCGACATGGAGGACACGGCCAGGCTCAGGGGAGCAGAGCCGACATGGAGGACACGGCCAGGCTCAGGGGAGCAGAGCCGACATGGAGGTCACGGCCAGGCTCAGGGGAGCAGAGCCGACATGGAGGACACGGCAAGGCTCAGGGGAGCAGAGCCGACATGGAGGACACGGCCAGGCTCAGGGGAGCAGAGCCGACATGGAGGACACGGCCAGGCTCAGGGGAGCAGAGCCGACATGGGAGGACACGGCCAGACTGGAGTTTTGCACCCTTGGCAGTAACGGCTGCCTGAGTCCTGTGTCACTGCTCCTTCACTGGGCACAGCGTCCTGATGAAGCTGGGGGGCCACACCGGGTGACCACACATTGTCAGGGAGGAAGAGATTGTCACCACAAACATGACGCATAATTGGCACCATGTGCATGGACACATACATACATCACCACACACACACCAATCATAGATACACACATCCAATGTCACCACTTACATACATCACCATGGGCATGGACACACGGATGCACATACATCAAAACATACACAGATGCACACACACCACAGTTATGGACCTGAGGCTGCATTAATCACACAAAATGAGGTATACTGATAATCCCTCTCCTGTTTCTGCTTGTCTGACCCCTCTAGCTGGGTTTCACCACTATCTACCCCAATTATCCCCATACACACACACACACAAACACACACCCGCATATACACATAAACACACTCAAACACCCATATACACCCCACATACATATCCATATACACATACACACACCCCACATACACACACCCATATACACATAAGACACCTATATACACCCCACACACACCCCATATATATACACACACACACCCTCTCCCATACACACACACACCCATATACACAGACACCTATATACACCCCCCCACACACACATATATACACATACATACACACACCCCACAGACACCTACATACACCCCACATACACACCCCCCATATACACATACACACACCTCCATATATACACAGACACCTATATACACCCCACATACACACCCCATATACACACACAACCCTCTCCCATATACACACACTCATATACACATACATACACACACCCCACAGACACCTATATACACCCCATAAACACATACAAGCACCCCACATACACACACACCTATATACACCCCACAAACACACACACCTATATACACACACAGATACTTATATACACCCCACATACACACACCCCATGTACACACACACCCTCTCCCATATACACCCCACACCCATATACACATACCCCACAGATATCCCACATACACACCCATATACACACACCCCCATATACACACACCTATATACACCCCACATAAAACACACCTCCATATACACACACACAGACACCTATATACACCCCCCATATACACACACAACCTCTCCACATACACACCCCCGCATATACACATACACACACCCCACATACACACACCTCCATATACACATACACACACACCCATATACACACAGACACCTATATACACCCCCCATACACACACACCCTCTCCCATATACACACACTCATATACACATACATACACACACCTATATACACTCCACATACACACACCCCATATACACACACAAACACACATCTAAGCAGCAGTGAGATAGTTAAGTTAGTTTGCTGTTACTTACAGCTTCTGTAAGAACTTTCATGTTGTGGAGCAGCATCTCCTCAGCGGTGCTGCACAGTCTGCTCACTGCTTCCTGCTCTCCTATTAATGATGCAGAGCATGGCACACAGTAACGGCTTGTGCACCAATCAGAGCGCAGGTAGGAGACATTGCAGGCTCTAGTGATTGTTTCCTGCTGTCTGATTGGTGGATCAGCAACCACTAGAACCTGCAATGAATCAAGCAGACAGTGGGGATCCCCGGGACTGGTGACTGGAGGGTGCATTCTGCTCATAAAAACAATTGCAGACGCTGATACTGGCCAGACGGAAAGAGCCCTGTGCGCGCTGCAGAAGGCCATTGTCATAGAGGACATGCACGCACACAGGACTCAGATGGAATATTAGAGGGCCAGCGGCCCAGGGGGCCCAGTCTGAGCCTGGCGCAGAACAGAGTGAAAGTGACTTGCTCCCTGCAGCGCCCCCTGGCGGCCGGCACCCTGTGCGGCCGCACAACTCGCACATAGGAAAGGCCGGCTATGATCCAGAATACTGTAATAATTGTGTAACACATTATGTTGAATATATTCGCTCATAACTACTAATGAGCCCTCAATTACAAAGAAAAAAACACCACTGCAGTAGACATACTATGTTGTTGTCAAAAGATACAAGTTGATGATGCCTAAAACATTGAAAATATTTGAAATATTTTCTAGCCAATAATAATATTATTATTTATTCATTTATATAGCGCTATTAATTCCATAGCACTTTACATACATTTGCAATACAGTCCCCATTGGAGCTCACAATCTAAACATCCTATCAGTATGTCTTTGAACCATTACAATATGAAGCAAGATGGCTAGAGTCAGCCCAAGGAGTGGTTTTGATGACTTAGGCTGAAGGCACACTGTCATGCATGGTACACGGAGTGTGTTTGATGCATTATAGTGATGCAAATGATGCACCCCAGGGCCGGGATACTCGGATCCCGGGCGTAGCTTTAAGGGACTGCTACTGGTGGCCGGTGCTCAGATCCATGGTCCTGGTGGTCACGAAAAAGGTCAAATTGCATACAGCACCTCGGACAGCTCATGACTTCAGGAGACTGAACCAATGTACTGTACGATACAGCCGCTGGCATTTTCAACATATTTCTAAAAGACAACAATTGCCGGCTTTGAATTAGACAATCTATTAACACCTGCACAGCCAGGGTGTGATGTCAGCATGTGTCCAGGGAGTGTGAACACTCCCTGGGCGCAAACTGCCACCACACCAACTTCCAGTTAACCCTTCAGACACCAAATAATTAGCCGCATCTGCAGCCTCTGTGCTGACATGCCGCACAGAGGCTGCAGATGGGGTTAATATGCTGCTAAACCCGATAATTAAAACACAGCAGCTGTGTTTTTCATAATCATCTTGCACTGCTGCTGTAACAGCAGTGCAAGATAATTTGTTACTGTACCGGGAAACCAGGAAATTCAAACTCCGCGGCTTTGACAGCCGCATAGTTTGAAGCAATTTTACAAGCACACGCGTGCGACTATTGCACCGTGTGCTATATTGGTGCGAGTTGGACTCGCACCCATATACTTTTAATGGCCACTTGCGTGAGGAAAGTGCGTTTAATCGCAGCATGCTGCGATTGAACTCGCATTTCTCTTGCAATGCGAGTGTAATACGAGAAAATCGTGCTAAAAGGACCAGTATCATTTACTGATACTGGTCCGAGTGCAATCTGAAATTTTCTCACATTGCGCTCGCGCGACTCTCACGCCCGTGTGCCTTCAGCCTTAGATTTACCCATGTAGGGAGGCAGTTTCTACACTCTAAGGCCGGCTTCAGACTGCGTGTCTGATCCGATCCGTAGTTGTCCGCTTGAGGCAGACAGCCGCGGACCGGATCAGCACACAGGACCGGGGGCTATTATGCCCTGCACACAGGATCGGAGGGCATAATAGCCCCCAGTCCTGTGTGCTGATCTGGTCCGCGGCTGTCTGCCTCAAGCGGACAGCTACGGATCGGATCAGACACGCAGTCTGAAGCCGGCCTAAGGGTAGGAACACACTTCAGTTCCTGATCAGTTTTCCTGATCAGTGTTCATCAGTGTTTGTTTGCCAAAACCAGGAGTGACTCCAAAACCCAGAACAGGTGTCAATCTTTCAATTATAATTTTTCTCTGCAAGGTTCACTACTGATGAACACTGATCAGGAAAACTGATCAGGAAAACTGATCAGAAACTGAAGTGTGTTCCTACCCTAACAGAAACTCTACAGCTTGTATAAGATAATTCAGTATGACTCAGTATGTTCTAGCAAGAGGGGGAAGGAAGACTAATTTTGAGTTTAATGTTCTGAAATTCGTAGATCACAAACAAAACCCTGTTTCGTGACCTGTGTTGCTAACCATACTCAAATTGCTGGAAACTCCAAAAAATTGAGGAGATTTTTTTGAAGTTGAAAAAAACCTGTAGATTTTTTTGAGTGCACTTATCATAATTTTACAGTTTGCTCTGAATACAGCTGATGTCTGTATATCGTAGTTATGAGCTATATTATTATTATTATTACAGTGTCCTCAGGGGTGGACCTTAACCCCACGGGGCCCTGGTGCAGCCATATCTGCTGAGGAGCGGAGGAGGGGTGGTAGTGCTGGCGGCTGGCGGCGCGGTCTGCTGTTGGGGGTTGTGGAGGGGTGCTGGTGGCTGGCGGCGCGGTCTGCTGTTGGGAGTTGTGGAGGGGACCGAGGGGTGCTGGCGGTCGGAGGCTCTCCTACCTGCTGAACCGCGGCATTCCTGGGAGCCAGAGGGGCAGAGGAGAGGAGGGGCAGGATCAGGCAAGGGAAGCAGGAAGCTTTCTGCTTCCCTTGCCTGACCCTCCTCTCCTCTGACGTCGGGTTACAGGGGTCGGCTGGGGGGCCCCCTTCAGGCTTGAAGGGGCCCCCTAGCCGGTCGGGGCCCTGGTGCAGCTGAACCAGCTGCACCACGGTAGTTCTGCCCCTGAGTGTCCTTTATCCCATGGACATATACATTTCATAAGGGGCATACACAGACAAGTACAATAATTATGAACAATACAAAGAGGGGAGAGGACCCTGTCCAGAAGAGCTCACAGTCTACAAGATGTGTATCACATGTGTTCATAAAAAATATCTGAATTTTTGAAAAGCTGTCCAGAAAAAGTGCAGGAGGTGCCATTTCACATACTCCTGAAGCATCTAGTGGACTTTTGTGCAGCTACCCCTTAATGCCCTGTAGCTACCATAGCACAAGGTTTAGCCAGCTAATAATAATAATAATCTTTATGTATATAGCGCCAACATATTCCGCAGCACTTTACAATTCAGAGGTTAAAAAAACAGAGTAAAAAAATAATTAAAGCAAAGTAATGACGACCCTGCTCGTAAAAGCTTACAATCTACAATAATCTGAGGGACAATCACAACCAATATAAAAGATCGGGATTGACCATGGAGCGCCATTTTATACTTGTACAATGTAGAAATAGGAATTCAGAGAGCACTGCATATTCCACATAGAAAAGATCCTAATGTGAGTTGTTTGGTGTACTATTGCAGTGCTGAACCACATTGAGCATGAAAGTGGTAGTTGAGTCTGTGAATAATAATCTAAAGATTCAAGTGACATAGGAAAGTGTTGTACCTCTATAAATAGTAAATGTGACTATGAAATAATTGATCTGTGATATAGTAAAGAAACATCAACATAGTAACAGTCTTTTATATCTCCCTCTTGCACTCATTTACTATATAATAAAAACCCATAGTAGAATTTAAAAAAATAAAAAAAAACACAGATTAAAAAAAATGTAAATGTAAAGAATATATAAAAACACAATTGTAATGTTGAAATAGAAATAACGCATATCGTATTTTTCGCTTTATAAGACGCACCCAGATTTTAGAGGTGGAAAATAGGGAAAAAAATATTTGTAGCAAAAAATTACTTTGATATGACACTCAGGCCCTGTGACCAGTCAGCGCTGGCGTCTGTTTCCTTCGGATGCAGGTGCAGCATGTGAGGAACACCAATGACTTCTGCTCCAGTGTCTGATGGCGGGGACACAGACTCCAGCACTGACTGGTCGGAGGGCTGAGTCTCATATCAATGTCACATGGACATGACTATGCAACTTCTGACAACGTTGGAACTGCTGCAGCATCAGGGTAAGGGTGCGTGCTCACAATCAGTATATGCAGCATTTTGGACACACCGTCTTGCTGCTGTGTCCAAGATGCTGCGTAGTACAGTGCAAATGACTCACCGTGGCCGGGACTCCGAGGAACAGGCGTTTCTTCTTCCTCCTTGTCACGGGAACCGCGCCTGCCGGTAGTGGGGCCTGGTGGTCCAGATACAAAAGGGTTGTTGGCTGAACAGTTAAGGGGTTAATTGTTTCGTGACGCCACCTGTGAGTGTTCCGGTGATGTCCACCGGCGCTGCTTGGGCCTCCGGGGGATGTTATGCAGCAAGATGGAACGCTCCCCACAGGCTGAGCAAGAGTCCCCGGGGCCAGGAGCTGCACAAGATGTTGTGAGGCAGCTGCAGTTATCTTCTACTTGCGGAGATGGACAGTTCTAAAGAAAGCACGGACACTGATAGTCTCTGTAACGGGTACTTTACTGTAACCAGCAGGTGATACATGATATACAGTTCTCGGGTAACGGACCGGGTGGACTCAGCAATGACCAGTGTTTCTCAGAGCTCCACGGTGTTCCTCCATTCTAACTAGTTTGTGTTGCCGTTGTCGCCCAGGGGTGCCAGGTCGGGTACAAGGAGGCTGCTTCTATTTCCCTACCGGGGAATTCTGACCGGATTTGTGGGGCGCCGTGGGTCCTTTCGGTGGGTACTCCGCTGGCTAGACGACGTTGTGTGTGCGGCGGTGGTGGAGTGCTCCTGTAAAGCAGTCCCTCCACTCCTGGTTTGCATGGCAGTGATAAACGACTCCCAGCTTCGGAACCAGTAGTCCGGTTGTAAGTGGGCACGGGGTTGTATTGACCTGTATGCAATCACCCAGAGTCGGGTAATGGCGCCCAACCGGTGTGATGGCCAGGGGGCTGCACGGAACTGTGCAGGCCCCCTCTCCTAGGTTCCAGAGCTTGTTGTTTTTGCTCCCTTCTCCTACGTTGTTCTTTTCAGTTCTCCTACACACTACCTCTACACTCCGCCCACCAGGACCCTATTCGCCCTCTATGCTGATGTGCATGTAGGGTACGGAGCTCTGAGTTTTAACTGTGTCATTGCTTAGTCAGAGAATATTGCTGCTGCTGTCTTGGCTGGAATACACTCCTGTGATGCACTCGTTGCGGGGCGCCACAGTTAAACAGGAAGAAAGTCATTGACAAAGTTCAAGCCAGTCACTTATGAAGTGAACTGTTGCGCACCCGTATAGCGAACCAACCGTCGCAACAAGCATATCGCTCATAGGTGATTTTGTCCCCTCTATACAGGTCGCGATCGGGATGTCTCCTCAGCAAGTGCGACTCCACATCGCGTCTCCCCACAAAGATCTCCTCGTACACTCCCTCCTCCCTGGCGAAACCCCACCCATTAGATAGATTGAACGAGGTCACTCTACCTTCTTTGCAAAGTTCCTCAGGTAACGGGGGTTGGCGACGAACCTCAGCACGGGCTTCCATGTTGGCGCGTTCACGGGCTTGCCACTCTGCCCTGCGGAGCTGACGTATGTCGTCGTTGGTACGAACCGGGGTGTGGACGTAGTCCTTGCGATGCAGGGGCTGCTGATAAGCTTGAGCTTGGCGGGAAGTCTGGATGGGCACCCGGGTAAATGGCACCGGAGAAGGCCCCGCAGCTGCACCCGACCAACATACCTGAGCTGATGGCTCGGCCGGAGGCTCCTCAGTATCTCCCCAGGCAAGACCGGTGTAGAGGTCCTCAGCGGTGCTGTGGGTCTCGTCGTCGTCACTCCCTCAACGAATACATTGGGCTGTTCGGCGGGTAGAGATGTTGGAATGAATCCCTCCGGGTAGATGGGCGGCTGTGCTGCAGAATTCTCCTCGGGTCGTCCTGCAGGGCTTCCAGGCTACCTGCTTCTTCATCTATGACTTCGGGCAGTGGTGTTTCTCTCCGGTGACCAGGTAGGCCTCCGTAGTTTCAGAGGAGGCCTCCGGTTCTAGGGAGAAACAGGTGTCAGTCTCTGGAGTAATGGAGAGACCGGCGGTGGGTTCCTTTGCGGGAACCAGGTAAGTGTCGGCTTCAGTAGTAGAGCAGTTTTCAAACTCCGGCTCTGGAACGGGCTCAGTCTCTGGAACGGGGTCAATCGCGGTCTCCATGGGATGACACAGTCTATGGGCTCAGGCGATGAAGCAGGACAGGTTGTTGGCTCTGGTGAAGTGGCGAAACAGGAGCTATTGTCCGGTTCTGGAATAGGACCGCTGGCACGTCTTTGCTGTATAGCACGATGAAGTCGGCTGCCTAGTCCCGCGCTCCAGCTGCGGATCGTCCACTCTACTGTCTCCATGAGCCTCACCCAGAGGTCTTGCAGTGCTTCTTGCCAAAAGTCGGGGTTGCCGTCAATAGTAAGGATGGGACCTGGACCCGGATGGCCTATAGCTGCTCTGGCCTCGCCTCGACCTCCTGCATCAGCTTCATGCTGGACATTGTCTTCTCGGAGGAACCACACCTGTCCAAACCAGTACACCGTTTGGCCCGCCCCCATGGTTGATTCCAGCAATCAGGGCGGACAATGATTTTGGCACCTTTGCTTTGGGCCTTCCACGAAGAGGGGCAGAGGCTCACCCTGGGCCTGCACGTGGTGGTTCACATGGCGGGGATCCGCCATCTTGGTCGCCATCTTGGGCCCAACGGTGAAAAGGCGGGAAAAGTTCTTTTTGGGACGAACAAAGTCCTTTTTGATGAAATAAAGTTCTTTAAAGCACATTATACCGTTAAGGAACGGGCCTGCTCGTATCCTGTTTGTGATGCCAAATTCTGACTCACCGTGGCCGGAACTCCAAGGAACAGGCATTTCTTCTTTCTCCTTGTCACGGGAACAAAATTTGGAGGAAAAAAAGTGCGTCTTATAAAAGGAAAAATACGGTATGTGGTACTCAAACAACCACAAAAGTGTGTTCTTTTTCCTATTATATGAACATATACCTTCTGTTTATACAGTTAGGCCAGAATATTTGGACAGTGACTGAATCTTCGAGATTTGGGCTCAGAATTACACTATTTTTTATTTAAAATGAAACAACTGAGATGCAAATGAAGGGTAGACTTTCAGGATTAATTAAATTGAACAATAATATCCTGTGAAATGTTCAAGAATTGCATCCATTTTTCTACACAACCTCCTCATTTCAGGTGCTCAAAGTGATTGGACAAATGAACCATAAGTAACCATAAGTAATGTTAATTTTCAATTCTTCCGAAAGAATCCTTTGCAGTCAATGACTTCCTGAAATCTAGAAGTCATTGATATCACCAAACACTAGGCTTCCTCCTTTGTGATGCTTTGCCGGCCTTTACTACAGTTGACTTCAGTAGTTGCTTGTTTGTGGGTCTTTCTGCTTTAATTTTTATCTTAAAGTATGTGAAATGTGTGCTCCACGGGGTTGAGATCTGGTAATTAACTCAGCCATTGCAGAATATTCCACTTCTTTACCTTAGAAAACATCTGGGTTAGTTTTGCAGTGTTTTTTCCTCATTGTCCATCTGTATTGTGTAGCCCCATCCAAAGTTCTCATCCAGATGCCACACACTGGTGACAAGTAGTTTTTCCACGCCGATGGAGGCTAAACTACACATTTCAATTTTGTATCTAATTTTTAAACAAAATAAAAATAGACTATGTAGTTTAATTTTTTTTTTAAAATTGTTCATAGCAAACTTTAAATGCATAATAAAGCTACTATTAAATACTACTACAGCTTGGAATTACTACATTTCAGCAGAAGCATGGTCGAGCAGAAAACATCCATCTCCATTTACTCCTCCATATATTTGTAGGTGAAGATTTTTTATCTGCCACTATGACTGCAGCAGCTGTATACTTTACAGGTATATGATGGGGTTGTGACATGCCCAACCTGGTCAGATGAGCACTCATCCCCAGCGAGTCGAATCTCAAAGTGTTCAAATTTGTGTAAGGGTGCATACTCATGATCAGGAAATGCAGCATTTTGGATGCCACTGCATCCAAAATGCTGCATTCTACAGTACCAGTGTGTGGCCCACTGGGACGGGTACTCAGGTACCGGACCGGGGGTAGCACTGGGAGATGATCACGGCGGTCTGGGCCCGGACTGTGTCCCGAGCCCCACAAGTAAAAGGGGAATTATTTACAGGGATGAAGTTCGTGACGCCACCTATGGTATGTGGTCAGGATGACCACCGCTGCTGCAGAACCTCCGGGGATGATGGAAGGCAGCCGGTGATGTAATGGCTCTCCACGGGTAGGGCCAGGTCCCCGGGGCAGTGATGATGAAGTCTATAGATGATGCTATGGATGTTGCAGATAGGGTGGTAGTAGGGTGACGGCAGTTTGTGAGGGAAAGTAGGGAATTGAGAACAAGGATCACACAGACTCACGGTTTTGTAGTTTTCCCGAACTTACTGTAGTTGTTGTTCAGCAAGTACTGTCACGGAGTCTGTACTGGGGCCGGGTTGCTCCCACCCATACCGGGTCCTTGGCTTCCTACTTCTGCGCTTTGTGTGCGGCCCTGCTGCTGCTTTAGCTGAGCTGCTGGCCCTGTCTCTCCTCACAGGTACCAATCTGCTAGGCAACTTGAATCTTGTATTAGTGTTTCTGACCCCGCCGTGTTGCTTCGCTGTGGTACAGTGTAGATCTATAACCTCTACTAGTCCGGTTTTAGTGTGCTGCTTGTGTCAGTCACCGTTTCGGATCCGGTTTCCAGTCTTTGCACTCCTCCAGGGTGAGTTATGAGGTAACTCAGTCTCCCAGACGTGTTCTCCTGTTTCTAATGACTCCTCTCCTCAGACCCTGGCTAGGCCTGGAATTGGGTAGCAGACTGTGGAGAAGCCTAAGGAAGCTCCTTTCCACCACAGTTCCTCTTCCTCAGTTCTCCCAGGAGCTTAACTAACTACTTCCTCTCTAAACCAGAATATATAGGAGAGCTGCTTTAGCTCCCACTTCTGGCCTAGAGGCGCTAGTGGAGTGTTAGGTGTTGTGTGGGGAGTGAACGCTTGTTGATGTTACTGTGGCTCATTAACCCCTGGGTTGCCACACCAGCACAGTGGATGAGATTTCAAGAAAGCCCATGCCCACTGTGCTTCTCCCGACCGCAGCATTATTTCAGCTCTGGTG